>VCNE01002302.1:0-13628 GCA_009869805.1 Oncopodura yosiiana
GTTTTTGTTTTGTTTATTTTTTGCTTACTCGTTATGTTGTTCTTGATGATGCTGCTGGTAATATACTGCACAATGAACTACAGTAACAGTTGTCGTCTATGTGCCATATGCACTGCATTGGAGTGAACATCAACTAATTTCACAAGTTGAAACTGAAAGTGGGACATGAGGTATAATAATAGTGGATGAGCACATAGTTATGTGTTGTTAGTTGGAGAGTCTCACAACAACAATGTATTATTATTATTAGATGTAGTGTGATGTAATTATTACTTAATCAGAGTCCGACAATAATGTTCTTTAAATATGATATGAGCACTGGTACACGACAACAAAAGTGAACATGAGACGCAAAATCAAATGTTTACAAGGTCTTTTTAGCAGTTTGCAGTTAGTAAAATGCTCCCAAAACTTTATTTTGCATGGATAATATACATCAGGAGACACGAATGAATCAAAAATTGGACTTTCAACTCTTTGGGTCTGATGAATTGACGATCTTTGGCCTTTTGTTTTATAATGTATAAGAACCGATTCCTGTTCCGCAATATAGAACAACACAGTGTTAATTGAAAACAAAATCACATATATTATGTACACAATAGTGATGTAGACTTTAATATGCACACAAATTTAACTGAAATTTAAGATGTTTCCAAGATTTTTTACACACCTTCCTCTCAGACCAGACAGATTATTTATTTGCAAATTTGCATATAATATAAAGTCTTCAATTAACTTAGCAGAAGGGATTTACTTTTGAAGGCGTGAGTGTTGTTGCAAATTCTCTCACACCATAATTTGCAAAAAGATTTAAGTACTGATTCTGCTAAACTGTAGTAGAGATAAAAAGTTACTGCAATTAGAAGATCTGATTTAGAAGAGAGACTAAAGGCAAACTAAATGTGTTGATCGTAAAGGAGGAGAATGTCTGGTCGACTAATTGATCTTTTTCTCTTCAATCTCACCTGACCCCGAAATCTTCTCTGCGCAAAGTTAACTTTTTATTTGTCAGCCAACAAGCAACGCCTTTAGTAGGAGAACGGCAGTCAAGTTTGACATCGTCAATGTTTATGGATAGATAGAGCAAGTTCTGTAATATTTGTGTTTGCAATTTTTCATTGTATTCATTCTGTGTTGTGTGAGTGCAGGCAGAGTGAGAGTAAAAAAGATTTTGACGTGAAAATTGTTATTGTAGATCTCTTTTAATTTCACACCAAGATCAATTAAAATAAAGTTGGACTCTAATTAACTCAATGTCTAGAGATTATGAGTCCATGATTTAAAGTAAGTTTGATATTTGCAGTTTGTAATTCATATTTTTATTTCAAGTGTTAAAACTTTAGTTGTGTCAGCTGATCATTATCAAAACAACATTATACACAAAAACAAATAACTCATTTCAAAACGTCTTGTTAACAATGAACAAAGAAGGAAGAGAACAAGAAGGTTACATCAATTTCTAATTGGTTTGATAGAATAATTTATTAGAATTTTGTTTGAAAAAGTTTCACTTCTTGTCTGTTTGTTGTCTTTTGCATTTGTGTTGTCAACTGCCACTGTCCTACTTTGACGAATTGACAGATACAATTATCGTGCCTTACAGCGCAGTCATTTATAAACCGAAATTAAATTAAATTATCATAAATACGATTGCTAACGTGTGCTACTTAATGACACAACTTGTGCCACAGAACGCATTTTGATCTGTAACGATATTCTTGTAGTTCAATAGGGTCATCAAATGTTCAGGTGACTGCTGCTTAATGAAGTGACTAATGCGAATGCCATTAAATTGCAAATTAATAATTAGGATGAAAATAATTAGAATAAAATCATATAATAGCAGTATAATTTGCAAAAAGATATAAGTACTGATCCCATTTGATTCGACAAGATCTTTAGAAGAGAGACAAAAGGAGATTGTCTAGTAGACTAATTAGTCTTTCTTTCTTGAATCTCACCTAAACAAAGTTAACCTTTTTTCAGCCAACAAGCAGCGCAGCAACGCCTTTAGTATGAGAAAGGCAGTCCAAGTTTTACAATTTCCATCGGCATCGCCAATGTTTATGGATAGATAGAGCAAGTTCTGTAATATTTTAGTTTCTGTGTTATTATTGCAATGTGAATTTCTGTCTCTGGCCCTGATCTTCTTTTTCATTCCATTCTGTGTTGTGTTAGTGAGAGTAAAAAAGATTTTGACGTGAAAATTATTATTCAGATCTCTTTTAATTTCACATCAATATCAATTAAAACAAAGTTGGGCTCTAATTAACTCAGTGTCTAGATTATGAGTCCAAAGTAAGTTTTACACATTTTAATTCATATTTTTATTTTAAGCGTTGAACTTTAGTTGGCAGCTGATCAATATCAAAACAAAATTTACCTATACAAAGAGATGAATAACTCATTTCAAAACGTTTATTGTAACAAAGAAGAAAGACAACAAGATGGTTACATGAATTTGTAATTGATTTGTTGTTTTATATTAAAATCTTGATCAGAATATTGGTTTTGTTTGAAAAGTTTCTCTCACTTCTTGTTTGTTGTCTTTTGTATTTGTGTTGTTGACTGTCACACTGTCCTACTTTGACGAATTTCATGTATATTTGCTACGGTGATATAAGTTCTAAAATTGTCTTTATTTGTTTCATTACTTACAGGATTTTCAAGCATACAAAGTTCAACATCTTTAATTTTTTGAAAAGGGAACAATCCCTCCAGCTAAATTAATTTCAGGAGCAAAAAGAGCAAGTTTGCCAGATAATAACAATCATATATTTATTCAATTATTACTCATCATCTACTACGAGTCTAGTCATCTACAGGACACGAAAGATTTGACCACAACAACAATTAGGCACTAGTAGCAAGGAGGCAACTAGTGCAAATTACATTGTTAAGTTTTTTCTTGAAAAGAAAATGATGAGCTCAAAGCCTGGCATGGCGAAGAAAGAAGCAAAAATGAGAATTCGGGCGTTTCCGGTAAGTTAGTTATTTAATGAGTGAATAATAAAATGACATTAACGTATGTTATCTTTTTTGTATAATGTAGATGACAATGGACGAAAAGTATGTAGAAAACATCTGGTTACTACTTAAAAGTGCCATTCAAGAAATCCAAAAGAAAAATAATTCTGGACTAAGTTTTGAAGAATTGTATAGAAACGCTTATACTATGGTACTACACAAACATGGTGAAAGGCTCTATTCTGGTTTACGAGAAGTGGTTACACAACATTTAGAATCTAAGGTAAAGATTAAACTAATTACTCCATTTTAAAGTTTGCTCTAAAAATCTAATTTCTTGTTCTTCGTAGGTTCGAGAAGAAGTTTTAAGATCGTTACATAATAATTTTCTTCAAACATTAAATCAAGCCTGGAATGATCATCAAACATCAATGGTGATGATTCGTGATATTCTTATGTACATGGATCGTGTATATGTTCAGCAAAATAACGTGGACAATGTATACAACTTGGGTCTAATTATATTTCGTGATCAAGTAATTGATATCTCTTACTATTATTATCATTATTATTAGACTTTTTTTTTCTGGTGAATTCTACTAATTAAACTATCTCATTACTAGGTGGTGAGATATGGTGGAGTACGAGATCATTTACGGGAGACATTATTAGACATGGTAATGAGAGAAAGAAGAGGTGAAGTAGTAGATCGATTAGCTATCAAGAATGCCTGTCAAATGCTCATGATACTTGGTATCGAAGATCGGTCAGTATATGAGGAAGATTTTGAACGTCCATTCCTTCAACAATCAGCAGAATTTTATAAGGTATTCGATTCGATATTGAAAGATAAAGTGTATATTCATGATAAACTAATTACATATTACTAATATTTCTTATAATAGCTGGAAAGTCAAAAGTTTTTAGCAGAAAATAGTGCTTCAGTTTACATTAAAAAAGTTGAGACAAGAATAAATGAAGAAGCTGAAAGAGCTAAACATTATCTTGATGAATCAACTGAACCTCGTATAGTTGAAGTTGTAGAAGAAGAGTTAATCAAAAAGCATATGCGTACTATTGTTGAAATGGAAAATTCTGGTGTTGTTCATATGTTAAAATATCAAAAAACTGATGATTTAGCTTGTATGTACAAATTATTTAGTCGTGTTGCTGAAGGTTTAAAAACTATGGCAGATTGTATAAGTCGTTACTTGAGAGAACAAGGAAAAGCACTTGTTCGTGAAGATGATGGTGCCAATGCCATAACATTCGTCCAGGTATGTCGATTTATATCAAATTATTATAAGTATAATATAATCTTCAATTCTTTGTTCTTCTTTTTACAGAATTTACTGGATTTAAAAGATCGTTTTGATCACTTTTTAATAAAGTACGTAAGCTTACACAATTATATTTACTTAAGTTGTCAGTTTTACTAACTATGTCATTTGTTTTCATTGTCACTTGAATTAGCTCCTTTAATAATGATAAAATATTTAAACATATGATTGCCTCTGACTTTGAATACTTTCTCAACCTAAATCAGAAATCACCAGAATATTTGTCATTATTTATTGATGATAAATTGAAAAAAGGTGTCAAAGGGGTAAGTGTAAGTCTGCATATCATTTACTTTCTATATGATTATATAAATTAAAAGATACTATTTGGTTCGTCATTAAATTTTTGTTGAATATTTTTCATATATTTAGATGACAGAACAAGAAATTGAAACAGTTTTGGACAAGACGATGGTACTATTCCGTTTTCTCTTGGAGAAGGACGTTTTTGAAAGATATTATAAACAACATTTGGCTAAACGTAAGAAATTATTTTTAATTTTTACTGTTTGCAATTTCTAATTCACCTCTTGTTGTAATATTTTTTCCAGGTCTTCTTCTCAATAAATCTGTATCAGATGACAGTGAGAAAAATATGATTTCAAAACTAAAGACTGAATGTGGGTGTCAATTCACTACAAAATTAGAAGGCATGTTTAAGGATATGACTGTGTCAAATACTATAATGGAAGAATTTAAAGAGTTTATATCATCAGAAGGTGAATGACAAATAGAAATTAAAAAAAACAAAACAATTTCTTTAAAATTATATTGTTCAAATTCTTTCTGTTTTAGGAGTCCAAGGTAGCTCAAACTTGTATGGTGTTGATCTTAGTGTTCGAGTTCTCACAACAGGCTTTTGGCCAACGCAGTCAGCTACTCCAAAATGCACAGTTCCAAGTGCACCAAGAAATGCTTTTGATGTTTTTAAGCGTTTTTATCTTAACAAACATAGTGGACGGCAGCTAACTCTCAATCCTCAACTTGGTTCAGCAGATTTAAATGCTGTATTTTATGGACCTAAACGTGAAGAAGGTGAAGGAAAAGATGGTGCAAGATTCTTCGACATCTTCAATGAGTCAACTTGCTTCATCTTCATCATCACAAAAAGTTGGCCCAAGAAAACATATTATTCAAGTTTCAACATACCAAATGTGTATATTAATTTTATTTAACAATCGTGACAAGTTGACATATGAAGAAATTCAAAATGAAACTGACATCCCTGAAAAAGACCTGATTCGTGCCTTGCAAAGTTTAGCTATGGGAAAAGCGTCACAAAGGATTCTTATTAAGAATCCAAAAACCAAAGAAATTGAACCATCTCATATGTTTTTTGTTAATGACTCTTTCACATCTAAACTTCATCGGTAAGAAGTTGAAATATTTTTCATAGACTTTGAAGAATTTAATTAAGATCATCAGACAGAAATACATATAAGTAGTTTCTAGTAGAATATTTTGTCCACCTCTTCATAGTAAATATATAAAGTCTAGTCATCTTAAATTATTATAAATTACTATATTAGTAGATGAGCTTATATAAATAGTCTAGTTTGCAGTTGTCGAGTAATTTCTCTCTTCTTTAGTTTTGGAAGTAGTCCAGTAGTTTAGTAGAGACCAATTAGTTAAATTGCCCTCGTTTACTAAAATGATTACTTACAACAACGTGCTTATTTAATTATCTTATTCCAGAGTCAAAATTCAGACAGTGGCAGCGAAGGGTGAGTCAGAACCAGAACGAAAAGAGACTCGTAATAAAGTTGATGAAGATCGAAAACATGAAATCGAGGCTGCAATTGTGCGCATCATGAAAGCAAGGAAGAAACTACCGGTACATTTTATATTAAATTATGTTTACTCTTCTTGGTTCACTATGATATGATAATCGATTGTAACTTTTCTTCTTGTTTATTTTCATCATCATCATACATGTAGCACTCAAGTCTTGTTGCGGAAGTTACAGAGCAACTCAAAAGTCGATTCCTTCCTTCTCCTGTTGTTATTAAGAAGCGTATAGAAGGATTAATAGAACGAGAATATTTAGCTCGTACAGCAGATGATCGGTTAGTAATTTTATACACTCAATAACTTTAATATTTTTTAAAAGACGTGTCTTTTTTATACTAATATATTGTCTTTTTTCTTTCTTTACAGGAAAGTATATACATATGTTGCTTAATGATGAATAATAATAATAAAATCGTAACAACAGCTCCGAAAGTTTAAATAAATTATTAATGAAGATGAAATACTACTTACAATTATCTATATATATTGTGTCTATTTTCTTGTTTCATTTATCACCATTCAAAGACATTAAGGTGTTACATTATGTTGTTCTGTTTTTCTCTTTAGTCAGTATAGTCTTTTATAGAGAGTCTAGCCAGAAAACCACATTTGTTTCATGAAAACATTCATTACATGATCTTCACGACGAGAAGAGAGAAGAAATATATTATGGACTACTATATGGAATAAGTGAGAGCATTAACCTAAGCTATACACACTATTACTAAAAGAACATATTATATAATACACATCTCATGTAATGTAGCCGATCTCTACTTGTACAATATTACCACACATGTAACATGTATTAGTAGCTGTTCTTCTAGAGTTTTGGAAATGGAATGGCTAATGGTTAGTTTGTTTCCAGCCTGCTTTTTCCTTTCAGTTACTCTAGGATCATTGGCTATTAAATGAAGTGTGCTATTTTTCTGTGGACAACGTTATAGTGAAGAGACCCTGATGAGCTGAGAGTAGATTACATTTACTCTATATATGCATATACAGTAAAAAGGCATTTTATTCTTTGGCAAGCACTTGTACTACATTATATACAAATGTCAATATTGCTCGATTTTCTTCCTCTCTCTTTACAATAACATTTATGAATCAAGTCAAAATTAGCAAAAGTAAATCATAGTATATACATGTTGCATATATATATAAAATTATTTTGAATAACTATACAAGTATATAGCTTGTAAATTCATTTGATATTATAGTTTAATAAAGTAACTGACTGAGAAAGAAAAGTAATATAAAAGTAGTAGAGAGTTGGTTTGGGTAAAGTTTGCTAAATTGGCTTTTTTGGACCGCTTAGGAGTTATATAATGTTATACAATAAATGTAGCAGGGGATCGAATAGTTATATATAAAGCGCTTTTACTCTTCAAGTACACTACTCTATAGAAGATGAGATAGATAGATATCCCTCTCTCTCTTATTTGTAGGTAATGTCCTATACCACAATATATACTTTGCTAAACGTGCATTGTGCATAAAGTATATAATATATTAGAATATATGTCTACATAGCCTTTTGAATAAAACGATAAAAGTAAATTTGGTGAACCATTTAATATTAGTATATGAATAGCAAACCCAAATATATTTTGTTCTATTATAAAGACTCTTTCTTTCTCTCTCTCTCTCCTCTACCAAAAACCAAACACTGCTGTACAAAAGAGTATAGTATACCACACAATCATAATGTGACCCCTGAGATGATTTTTTATTGTATTTAATTGGTGGCTATATATGGTGTATAGAGTCAGAATAGTGTGCATTTTGGGAAATTAATTCACTACTAAAGCTTTAGGGTTCACATTAAAAGATAGTTTATTGTTAAAATGAGATTTTTGTATAGAGTCAATATTAAACCAAAAAAAAGTTTCACATAGCAGTACCCAAATTAGTTAGTTAAGTATACGAGGTGAAAGACTAATTCTGTTCAAGTAATAACAGTAAAGGTAGGCTTACTCTCGTAAACTCTATGACGTATACTCTGTAGTCTAACTATTTATGTGATAGTCTCATTTTTATTGCAACTATAAATTTAGTTAGTAAACAGAAACACTTTATTTTCATGCTCCAAGTCTCAAAGTTTGAGTAACTTTCTCTCGTTCGTAGTACAATACTCTACTGTACATACTCTTCTAGTTACGACATATACCATACTAGAGAGAAAGAGAGAAAAATCCTCTTATATATCGCTTTCCAATTACACAACCAAAAAGAACACCTTAAAGCCATTATGCTGACCTCAAATGTCTCAAATGAAAACAGATGGATGAGAAAATGAAATGAGAATCATGCTCTAGGTGCAATAACAGATAGTCTAATCATCATCTAGCTGCTACTTTCCGTTTTCATTTTCTCTGCTTCTGTAAGTAATAACAGCTTATAAGCATTTGCTGTCTCTCATTTACTTTCATTTCAGGTTTCCCATAATCTCTGCACATGCTTTTTCACTGATGTGGCTAATAACTAATTCTTCCTCTTTAGCTAGTCCCTTTTGATAGTAAAAAAATTCTTAAATTCTTTTTTCTTAAATCAATCTCATAATGCCTCATGAAGTGAAAGTAATATGCATCATCCATATACATATCTATATGTAAGTATGTATATAGTGAGCCATTCAATTGCTTCAAGGTATTTTGATAGTAGTGAAAGTATGAGTCATTTCTTGATGACTTTTTCTTGTCACTACTCACTACTACTACATAGTGGAATGGAATGGATGATTCATCCTTGATATAGTCTATAGAAGAGCTCCTGCATAAATCAAAAGTTCATGACTTGACTCTTGTTTTCTAATGCTAGTCAGGTAAATCTAAATTCAAGAGTGACCACCACATCTTCCTTTTTCCTTCTTTCTTGTATGTGGATTATTTAGAATTCTGTCTCTCTATCTCTCTACAAGTATTTATACAATGTTTCAGAGAGAACACACAATCCAATCCACTTGACTTGTTTTTAGGGATTTCTTCTCTTGACTCGAAAATTGCATACAATGAGGACACAAAAGTCATCGACTTATATCCTCTTGTGTCACAGAGCTTTTGTCTGATGTGCTGTTCTGTGGATGGACTAAGGGATTAAGCTATGGTTGAATAAAAGGCAAGAAAAAGACTTTGAGGCTATTGGAGATGAAAGTATAAAAAAGCAAATTCCACTCTACGATTACTTCTCTTTTCCCCTCTTTGGTACTTTTTCGAGTAGTAACCAACAGTACATACATTACTACTCACACAGATGTTATTTCTACTTGAATTTTGTTTACTTTGCACGATCCCTTCTTCTTTTTTCTTTTCATCATTGCATTGGACATTATAGTAAAAGTAGATATATATGTACATATAATAGTGTATAGGAGAAGATGATGATATCTGAACTGGACCCTATACTAACTAAACTATAATACATAGGATTTATATGGGTTGAGTAAACCTGTTGTTCTTCATTGCTCTGCTAATCCTTTTGAAGAGATCTGTAATACATACAAATAAGCTTTCTTAGCTCAAGTCACCAATAGCAAATAGAGAGAGAAGTGAAGTATTAAGCCAACTCAGAAAATCCGTTAATAAGCTTTCTGACAAGACTATAATATTACCGTGTGTGAGGATTAAAAAGAAATGCCTTTTCTCTCTCTCATCTCTGCAGAAAGTCTCTTCAACTGTCACATAACTACATATCAACTACCATCATCTTTTTTTTCCTTTTTGTCACGACATATCACATCTGATTATTTTCAAAGAAATGAAACAAAATGAGCTTCCTGGCGCCTGGACTAGGTTTAAATGAATACTACATGAATGTACTTGTAGTTTTATTATGTTTGTTATTTTTGTACTCCTTTTGAAAGTCTATATATAATGTACGTACGTATAATGTAAGTGAATGTATATGAAAACGAAATTCATGAATTTTTGTTTATAGTCCACAAACATTTATAGAAAGCGCAATTTCCTTCAGCTACTAAAGGAAAACAATGAGAATGGACTTTGTCATTTAAGATAAGATAAAATTGCAGAAAGCACCAAAAACACTCTAAGCAGGAGAAAAGAAAAGTTGTGAAAGTCAAAGACGGAGAAAGTATATACTATATACTTACATATGTAGAAGGAAAAGAACAAACGCTTTTTGACATGTTATGCATAATGCATGTTGTTCTTTCTCTCTGTTTCGTTCGAGACCAAAGTTATTATTATGTTGCTTGCACTGTAGCTTCTGGTCTGGTGTTTTTCTATTGTGGATATTTTTAATGGTCAACAGTTGGACGATGACGACAACGAGGTAGTAAAAAATGGGAAAAGAAGTCGTCAGCTCAGAATGAGAACGACAAAACAGTATAATGTATGTACCAAGAACATAAATTTGTAGCTGTTTCTTTTGGTGCAGTGCAGACAAGCTACGACAGTCTATACATATATGTATATATAGCTGACATACGGAAGGAGTAAAGTATTACTAGAATAAATAAAGGTTGATTATTACTATAGACTTTAGAAGAAGATGGAATTGTTGATGAGATGACCACAAAACGTCGGTTGGTCACGAAGGTACAAATTATTTTAGAAATTGATACCAACTTGTAATGAATTAAAGAAGAGTTCAATGCATATTATATAGAATCACTTTCAAAGAAGTCGTCAGCTCAGAATGAGAACGACAAAACAGTATAATGTATGTACCAAGAACATAAATTTGTAGCTGTTTCTTTTGGTGCAGTGCAGACAAGCTACGACAGTCTAGTACATATATAGCTGACATACGGAAGGAGTAAAGTATTACTAGAATAAATAAAGGTTGATTATTATACTATAGACGTTAGAAGAAGATGGAATTGTTGATGAGATGACCACAAAGAGTCATAACGTCGGTTGGTCACGAAGGTACAAATTATTTTAGAAATTGATACCAACTTGTAATGAATTAAAGAAGAGTTCAATGCATATTATATAGAATCACTTTCATTCTCTCTTAATATGGAACTCTTTTTTCTTTTCTTGGCTTTTGATGATGCTTAGCCATTCTTAGCCATTGCAGAGTTCATTTAGTCTATTTTTCACGTAAGAAGTCAAGTCACGTTGACACATTGTAGGAAAAAAACTTTTCTTTTTTCAAGTAGAATTTTTGAGCATCTCTTCTATCTATCTGTATGTACTGTCCAATTCTTTTTGAATGACTGTAAGAAAAAGTGTCCCACACCCTAAATATGTTTTGCAAGTCTTTTTCCTTTTTTTGTCCACTACTTTCTTCTAACCTTTAAATTTACGTCTGTTAAATGTCAATGAGATGAAGTATGTTACTATAAAACACAAAAGTAGGGGTGACGGCAGTTAGCTAGAGAGAAAGCCAAAAAGTTTTTCAAACTTTTTTCTTTTTGGCCTTTTCTTGAAGTTTGACTTTTCCCTTTGACTTCATTTTCACTTGAGTCATGTTTCCTTTTTTCTCATCGTTTTCACTGGACACATTGCTTGTCTCTAGAGAACGATGATAAAATGATGCACGCATGCAAGTCATCCTACATATATGTCGTGGAGCTGGTCAAGGCAAACGAGTCAAGATTACAAAAACTTTTCTCTATAATAATAATAGTAGTGTCACTAAAACTGTGAGTAGTACTAATGGTAAAGTCCAACAAACGCGAAAGAAACACGTAATTTTCTCCGGCGGGTGTTAAGAACGTGAAAGATGAACACAGAATGTAGGATATATATAGTTTCTTAGATGACAAATTGATGCCCAAGTTGGAACATAAACTCATATTTCACGTCTAATTGAATATCATATCATAATCCTGAATCTCTTATATATAATAATTCTTTACTACTATATTTCCTGAGTGAAAATCTTCCCCTAGTTTCTTCTTATTACTGTCCCTCCTTCAATATCCTCTTTTCTCTTTACTAAAGAACCAAGTAAAAAGATGTAGGAGAATATAATGGATTATATACTTTTTACAAGTTATCATTGATTCCATGCTTTGGAGAGTCTTAATATCCTCTTACTTTCGTATCATGTTCTATGAATTAGTACAGAGACAGAAGCTGCTGAGTTAAAACTTCTTATATTATGAGACAAAAGCCATTAATTCTAACAGAGTATTACAACACTCTCTGCTTAAGATTTGACATTCACTTTCTTTCTTTGACTTGCTACATTCCCCTTCTTGATGATGATTTTTCTTTCTCAGTCAGTCAAAGAGAAAGAGAAAATTTTTTTACTCTTTCTCTTTTTTTCAAAGTATAGAAACTAAAGAAGCAGTAGAAAATTTTTTATTAAGTTTGAATCCACAATACACCAAAGTTTTTAAGTTTAAAAAAATTTGTTTGTAAAGGGATAATAAAAAAGTGAGAAATTTCATTTTCAGCTGGAACTAACTGAGACTGAGTGAGTTCCAAAACTTTATAAATGTATAAAAAATATTAAAAGTCATATTTGTATCTTTCTCCCTTTCTCTCTCTTCTGTTAGTCTACGTGTATAATCTCATCACAAATAAATGAATGAAACTCATTTACTTAGTTCTATAAGTATATACACAATTCTCACACGTAAAGAAATATAATAAATATGTACACACAGAGAGAGAAAACAGAAAGCGAGTTGGAAAAACACTAGAGATTCTAATGAAATGCATGAAATATCATCACAGAAGCAAATAGACACAAGACAAGAATTTCAAGTGAGTTCCTTTTAACTTCTTTCTCTCTCTCTCTCTTTTGCTATACACGCTAATAAGTCACCCTATATACTTATAAGTTAGAGAAATGCATATATATGTAAGTTAACCTAACTAACAATTCTATATAGACATACAACTTTTGTATTTATAGTGAGTAGTGCTGTTACAAAGTGAGAAGCACTTGAAAAGACTTCAACTCTTTTAGAAAGATGAGACGAAGAGTGAAAGCGACGAACCAAACCAAAGAAGACAGAAAGAAAGAAGAGAGAGAGACGACGATATGTGTGGAGTAGAATTATAATTCCACTACTGCTACTATTATATATATACACTATATACTCTAAACTTTTGTAATCAAAAGTAAATGCAAGATGTACAAAGAAAGACACAAAGTAATGGGATAGAAGAGTAAGAGAAGACAAGATAAAACAGAAAGTTATAAATACTTTTGATGCGGGTGTGTCTTCAACATCTTGATGACAAAGTATAGAAGAAATGTGCACTGTGTAGGTTGCAGATGATGTAGTTTTTAGTTGCATTAGAGTAAACTCTCTGTTCTTTATGTCAGTTGATGATGCTACATGTTTTGTTGACAGTTAGTGATCTTGTCACATTGCAGTGGGAATTCTAAAGTTGTATAAAGAAATGAATTTCTGCTTTCAAGGACTCTTTCAATCACTACTTAAACCAAAATTATTTACTCTTTTAGTCTTGACAAAAACATAAAATTTTAGTGTTGGTAATAATAATACTGTACTACTGCATTGAACCACTAAAATCATAAGCCTCCTACTCATCCAATTTAAGAAAATTTTAAAAGCTAAAATGACTCTTTGCCAAC
>VCNE01002305.1:0-39571 GCA_009869805.1 Oncopodura yosiiana
GTAGTTATGATGAATGTATCAAAGCTCGTCGTACATTTTTATAAAGTGTAATATTATAACATTCTGTATACACATTTATTTTCTCAATATATGGAATATATAAAAAAACATTTTTGAGAATTTACATTCATTTTTTCATCATTTTCACATCACAAGATTCTTATACAATATTTTTATATACTGTTTAGAATAATATGAGCATCATTATTTTTAGTAGAAAAGGCAACATTTTTTCACAGTCTGTTTTAGTATATATAAATGAACTTGATTACTATTTAGTCATGGCTTTTTCTTGAGCTACACAGTTCATATTATAATTTACTATCAGTCTAAAAATTCAAGACATGACCATGAAAATAGATTTGATTCCAGAACGAAGAATTAAGTCAAGAGTTTTTAAAATGCAGATGGTGGAAATAAGAGGAATGATGTCAACAGGAAAGAGTTTAAAAAATGCTCAAAGAAGTAATGCAAAGTTATTTTTAGGAATGCTTTTGCCCTTGTCCTGGAATCTTCTATTTTCATGATGCAATATGCCTTGAGTACAACAAACAATAAGTCTTTATTTCTGTACAAGTACATAATAATTATATTAAATTTTCTTAAACCTATTAGTAGAGTTTTTTTAGAGTTACGTGAAGAAGTGTAAAAGTTGTTTTTCGTTTTTTTTTCTGTTAGTCATTATGATTTTAGTATAGTATAGTGTTTGAAATAACAAGTAAAAAGAATCCGTTAAGGAATAATATTTTGAAAAAAGAGTATATAACAATTTGTAGCATAATAGTTTTATGGGCCGCTTGAATATAGAATGTTGAACTTTTTAATAAGCAGTTTCTTGTGTCAAGTGAGAGAGAGTAAAATAGTAAAATGAAGAATTGTTGTAGAGTATATGTAGTTCTATATAGTGATGTAGAGTTGTGATATATAAGTATCATCATCCATTATATAAAGTTATATATTATATATTAAGTCATCGATCTAAGTATGTAATGTTATATATATATTTTTTTTTATAATGAGATAAGGTCATTTCAGTTCAATCCTCACATAATATTAGTAATAACTCTTTTTTCTTATGACGTCTAAGTAAATCCTAAAGTCTTTAAATTCTTCTCTCATCATCTTTTTAGAGCTCTGTACAAATTGAATTGTTGTCGTGAAAGATGAGAAATTTTTTAATATTGGAGGAATCATATCAAATAGGAATTCAAGCTCAATCATAATATCAGTAGTAGTCACAAGCTTCCGATGGCTCTGTACCAAAGTATCGATCACCAAAATTTCCAATTCCTGTTTTAAAAACCATCATACAAATAATAATAGACAGTTAGTTGTTTTATACATATAATTAGATGAATAATGAAAATTTAACCTGGCATAACATGGAATTTTTCATTTAGCTCGGGATCAACTGCCGTTGTGACCAATTTTACATTTGGAAATGCATATGCTAAAGTAAAATAATATTAAATTCTTATGCTTAAATTAATAAGGAGTTTTACAAATAAAACTTACCAATGGAGTGTACACCTATAATTAAATATGACATAATATAATCATATATTTATCTCATTTCTTAAGATCATCAAAAGTTTATAGAAATTTTCTTACCAGACTGAGCCATAACAAGAGACAGTAGCATAATATTTTCTTCTGGTACATCATGATCCAATAAAATTCTGATTGCCATCATAGCTGCGGCACCAGTCTAAATAAGGGAGGAAGGATTTTGAGCTTACTATGAGGTAACTAATATTAAGTCAATCATGAGAGTAAAAAATTGCTTACTGCAACAGTAGCATCCATTAGTATAATACGGTAGTCAACAATGTCACGAGGCAATCGAAGATAGTATAACTAAAATAGAAATAATAATCAAAATTAATTATTAGTTGATTGAATTATAAGCGTTTGTCATTTGACATACTTCAGGCTCTCCAGTTTCCATATTGGTTTGAATAAGAATTTTTCCAATGCGAATGTCTTTACACACTTCATTCAATGCTTGTTCCATAGTTTCTCCAGCACGTAAGATAGAAACTCCACATATTTTATTGACACTAGCACGTTTTCCCTTATATAAAACGCCTTGAGGAGTATCAACTACTACTTCCTAATTTATAAAAGAAAATTACTATATATAAAAAGCTACATTCATAATGAGTTGTATATACTATAAAGTTTTTTTTTACCCTGAATGGAAGGAGTGACAGAGCATATTCAATCAGAAGACGAATAAGACGCTTGGAATAAAATATAAACTCATCTCTAGCTGTGTCCGTTGAACGAATGAATGTATGAAGACCTTTTATCTGTAATCATATAATGATGATATGCAATTAATCTCTTTGCTCCATATGACATATAACGATGATGATACTACGCAATTGAACAAAGTATATTAGATAGTATATATATATAGTCTCAGGATTCAATTCATATTTGCAGACATAAAAAAATTCTACAATCTTATAGTTAGTTACACTCACACAAGTGTTTATAGATTATTATAATACATTAAACAGATACTACTATAATTTATTGGACTTACTTGACTTGTGCTCGGCAATACAAATAAAGAGTCAGGGTTATATTCTGAACCCAATAGATTTGCTGTCCATTCCTCTACAAGTTTTTCTCGTACTTTTAAGCCACGCTGAATAAAAAGAAAAAGACATAATAATAATATTTGATTACAAAGTCATGTAGGAGTCATAAAATATCAAATTCTTTATAAATATATATAGAAAATATATATCTCTTACTGCTTGCAACTGTGAAATGACGTGCTGGACAATTAAATTAATGGCTACTTCATTGTCTCCTCCTCTTGGAACAATAATATCAGCATAAGCCATTTGCGGAGCAATATAAGCATCAAAACTTGGTTTAACAAAATTAATATATTGATGTAAGCATCCATTCAAGTCTCGTCCACGTTCAGAAATGTCTCTTTTGAGACGACGAGCTAATCTCGTGTCAGCATCAGTATCGACAAATACTTTGACGTCTAGTAGCTGTAAATGACATTTACACCATAGATTATTTAACATTGATCTAATTTAGTTTTCTTTTTTTTTACCTTCAAAACTTCTGGGTGGTGAAAGGCCATAATTCCTTCAAAAATAATTACATTGGCACCATACATAGTTTTCTGTAGATATAACACAAGCATATAGAATATTATTGATTGATCACCTTCAATGTCAACAACAGGATGCTTTTATATTATTATCTTATTTTACCGAGTTTGTTTCTCGACTATGAGTGACAAAATTATAGACAGGAACTTCAACTTTCTTTCCATCTCGAAGACGTTGAATGGTCTCTACTAACAAATTGAAATCAAATGAATCAGGATGATCAAAATTATAGTTGTTTGCTGCTGCACGATGATGCTGTTCCTCATTTAAGACCTACCAAATTGGAAAATCCTTATTATTAGAAATGTGTATACATATCGTAATATTAATACTTATATACCTTGTAAAAACAATCCATTGATAGACGAGTAACCTGTATAAGCAGACGAGAGAGACAGAACAGTTATATTTTGTTGATGATACATATATATAAATTTCACAAGAGCAAAAAATCTTATTACTCACCCAAGGAATATTAAGTTCTTTAATAATCTTGTCGGCAACAGTAGTCTTTCCAGATGCACTTCCACCAGAAATACCTATCACACAAGGCTCAATGTGTTGTCCAGCAGGATCATACCAAGGAGGCCTTCCAGCAGTGTAGATAGTTCTTGTCAATGTACGTAAAATTGGATCACGACCCTTGCGACTACTTTGACTCACAGTTCTTTTTCGTCTAGAAGTAGTTTTAGCATCTTTTGAAGTAGAAGGAGTATTTAGAAGCCCTTCATTAGACGGCTCTTCTAAATTTTCTAAATGTCCATTTGATGAAGCAGAAGACTCATTATCAGCAATTTCAGTGTCACAAATAATTGCTGTTATTGGAAATACATCATCAGTTGTCGTAGCTGGTAACATATCATCATCTTCAGCATTTTGAGAATCAAGTAAAGTCATTCCTTCTTCAGTTGTCGTGCTGCCTCCATCAGTCATAGTCATAACGGAATCATATCCTTGATCATATCCACCACTTTGTTCATACCAATATAAAATACAAAATCAATTCATGATGATGGATACTCAAAAGTTAGCTATATATACGTATAGGTAAATAACCTAGATATACATATATAACTACAAATTGTCCTCTTGAAAATATGAAATAAGTGTCAACATGTATATATGTATAGTAATGATAGTGCAATCAACTATTGAACTATATGTTCTACACATGATACGTTTCTAGTTTTTTACCATCATATGTTTTGTTTCTCGAGATTATATGTTCAAAGAAAAGGCTATAGAGAAGATTTGATGAAAAAGGATGCACAACTTACCTTTCAGAACTAGCAGAACTTGAAGGCTCTTTAATTGTCACCACTTGACGAGGTTTTTCTAATGATGGTGGAGGTGATGATGATGTGGTAGCCATTTTTTTCTAATGAACTAAATCACCATCAACTTTACTCGACACAAGTTGAAGAAGGAATAATAAAGGAGTAAAGAGAGGGACGTGAGTTATTTGAGTCTTACTCCAGAGTTGCTCTCTACAATATAACCATATATAATAAATAGATGGTATTATAAATGGTGAACGAAATGAGACATTAATACAATGTTACTATATATCATTGAATACACAAGTATAATGTATATATTACACACTGTACTCTTTTAAGAGATACAATTTTTACACTGTGGTGCACTGACTAATGATTTATTCAGAGTAGATATTGACGTTTGATTACAACTGTCGCTGTTACTTCCGTCGACTGCTATAAGCCTCCGATTTTTGTGTAGTTTTATAGAATACTTTTGCAAAAACGATGAAAAAAGTGTGTATATAGTGCAATATGTCTGTCACTATTGCATGTATATTTTCTGGAGAACTTTGAGAGCATTGCCTTCAACAACTTCTTGGCGAATTTTACTTTTTACAGCATGCAAGCAATCAAGACACGCGCATTAGTAACAAAGTCCAAATACATAATAAGTTTTTCAGTGTTATATACTGTCTAGTACTATATATACAATGAAAATACTGAGAAAACGAAAGAACCGAGGTTTTTCCCCTGAACTCTGTTGGTATAATGCCCGCCTGCTTATGTCCTTGAGAAAGAGAACGAAATAACGGGCATCAGGTTTTCCAAAAGTCATCTACACTACGTAGATTTTGCTCTCATAAAAACGTATACATATTTGTTCTATATATTGTCTCAAATGCCAAATCTAACGTAAGAAAAGCATCACGTTTTTTTCCTGAACCGGCTATTTCTATTGCATACTACATGTGCTACATATTTTTTTGCCTTGTCACATTTTTATAGAGCAATCTTATCAGAGTCTGGCATTTTGATACAGTTGAATAATATAATCGTCTACGGAAATTGAATTGTTTAGAATTCCTATCAAGTCAAAAGACTAGAGCAAGGCTACGAGAGTAAAGCTTAAAAAATCTCTTCTTATCATTTGTGTCTGGTTTTCGGTATAAAAAAAGTTTGCGAGTATTTTTAACAACATTGTTTGCATTTCAGTGATGATGGTGACTAAATATATATGATCTGTCTGAAGCTCTGAAGTATTATTGGTCTAGTTACATTGAAACAAGTTAAATATATATATTATATGAGTATGCAAACAATATGCTTTGTATTATTGTATACTACTGGCTCAATGACTTGCGAAATGCTAAATACGATGAGATGACGAGGTTCATGGAACTCTGAGAAATGAGACATTTTGCCAATTTTCTTAAAGGTTTCTAATGCCAAGTGGGAAATGCGTCTACACAACTTGTAACAAAGATTCTTGATTAAGTTTACAAGTAGAGTAACCTAAATCTTAGCGAATCATTTAGTATTATCAGTTAAAAAATCAACACTTTATAAAATACCGGCGTCTACATTATCAGTAAATGCTTATTGTGTAACTATCTTATTCTCAGAATTTGCATATATTCTACTTTGGAAATTTTCCTGTGAACAGTAATAAATATAAGACGAATCTTTTCTTGTCGCTTCAGCGAAAAATGAGATATAAATTGCCATATAATAAAAACTTGCAAAAATGAGATTTATTCTTTAGTCATGCACCATTATCATTATCCTTTGAAGTGCAAATAGTTAAACAGCTTACAATGTGGAAATTAGAAAATTGCATTGAGTGAGAAACTGAGAGATGCATAGGTTGCAGAAAAATACTATTGTAATAAAAATATGATTGTTATTTGTTATATATGCACTGGTAGCAATAAAAATTGTTTGTTAGTGAACCCTTAAAAGTTCTTTCTCCTTCAAATGACCTGTTGACACTTGCACGAGCGTCATAGTATATATAATATTTGATGAGAATTATATATATATATATATCTTTTTGATTGACTTGTCCTCAAGATTATATTTTCTTCCGTGCCTTTCATATGTCTCAAAGACTGCTGACAGTTTTAAAAACTATAAAGATGAGAATTATATATATATATATATATATCTTTTTGATTGACTTGTCCTCAAGATTATATTTTCTTCCGTGCCTTTCATATGTCTCAAAGACTGCTGACAGTTTTAAAAACTATAATAAGCAATGACTGTACTATTCATTTTTTTGTGAACAAAGTACATATAAATCATTGTAGGTTACACATAAATACATAAAAAAATATAAGAAGTGTAACTTTTATGCATAAACTTTTTTGATACATTATATATGTACTTTTAAATATTTATCATCATCAAGTATGTAGAGTAAAACGCCTTCATCTTCCATTCATATATAAGTATAGAGTGAGAGAGAGATTGTGTAACTTGTTGTCGACTACTAAAATAAGACTTATATAGTAGTAAATCCTTGATTAAAAAAGCTTTGACAAGTACATTTCAACATTTGCTGTCATTGCTCATCTCTTTTATTGAAAGATTGAAAGTTGGACTTGAAGACAGCTCTTAGCTTACAAATATGTTTAGAGATAGTGAACTTGAGCACCAGGTCAAACTTTCAATCAAGCTATAGTAATAATCTCTTTCCCGTCGTATTTGATTTATTCGTGTTCTCTCAGCCAGTATAACTAAATTGTAATCAAATGGCACAGAGTTCATATACTTTTAGACTTGACTCGTTATTGACTCTGACAAAGATAGAATTAAAAAAATCTTTCCATGATTAAAAATATAAAGACGGTACTCATGAAATGATGTTTACAATAAACAACTACAGACAACTGATACCAGACAACAAAAGTGTATTGTGACGGATTTAGATTCCTAGTAATTAACTGTATATGCACATTGTTCCAATGTCATTTAATGATATTTCTTACCTTCTTGTTAAATTGCTGAGTTGAGTGAATGTTGTTACAACACTTTAAATGTTGGATGATGAAAAATAACTTTCTATAAATGCAATGTAGCCTATATAGTATATACTCTCTTAATTTTCACTTGAAAAGTTGTAAGAATGAAAAGCAAAATTTTACGACACACTAGAGTCTCAATTAGTTCCGGGTAGAATATGTGTCACGACCAAAATATAACTGAAAATTAAGAGTATATCACTGAACAAAGACTAATAATTAGAGGAGGGAAAATCAGAGCAAAATAAATGTAATGAGACTAATAATTAGAGGAGGAAAAATCAGAGCAAAATAAATGTAATGCTAACACAACTAAAGTTGAGGCCAGACTGAATGTATAAAAACCTCCTTTCTTTTTCCTCTCTTCTTCTTTAGAGGAGAAGATTACTAAACTATTGTCTTTTGTCTTGTTGCGTTTGTATTTATTTAGTCCACAACGCGCATTGAGATGAGACTAAAATTGGAACAGGGACAAAGCTTACGTATATATGATAATGACTCAATTGAATTTATTATTAGCCTTGTTGTAATATATACTTTGAAGAAATTAAGATTGAAAGCTTATGACTACTGATCAAAAGTAAATTCTGGAGTTGAGTGAATTGGTGTGACATTAAATTGTTCCATAAGCTCTTTAATTCTTAGAGACTCATATGGTGATTTTTTAGTTTTGGTCTCTGCTTCAAAAACAACATATTTTGTTGATGGATCTTCTTCAGTTCCAGTGTCAATAACAATTGTATTATTTTCTGCTTCTTTAAGACAATCATCTTCAGCACGAGCATCATAAGGATACCATTCTTCATCTTCTTCTTCAGCTTCCTCTGTATTTTCACTCTCTTCACCAGAATGACTTCCTTCTTCTTCTTCACTTCCACCACCTTCTTCATTATTAGTTAAAGTAATATCAATATCAGAAGTAGATTTGACAAAACTTTTTTCTAACTCTTCAACAACTTCTTCATTTTCATCTATCCAATCTCCTTCATAATACTCTGCATTTTCTCCATCCTCTTGCTCTGCAACTATTCCATCATCAATATCATCATCCCATTCAAAATGTCTATCCGTTTTTTTGTCAGTGTCATCGTTGCTTAATTTTCTGGCTTTGGCTCGGAAATGAGCAAATTCTTCATAGTCATAAAATGAAGTGTACATTGGAATAATATCTTTCCATTGTTGTTCTGTCATATATTGTTTTGCATTTCGATAAAATGGTGTATGAACTAAATGCATGTAGGATTCTTCTTCAAATGGTGGAAGGGATACTAAAGAAAAGATTTATAATATTTATGTAAATAAAATTGTTCAAAGTCATAATATAGCATAAAATATTATTGAATTTACATATTGAAGATGCTTTTTTCGGTACAGCTACAGGTAAATTAGAAGCTTGAAGTCTTAATGGCATAGCTTGACCCTGTAATAATGCTCGTTTTCTATTCTCTCTTTCTTGAGCTTGAAGTTTCTTTTGTAAATAGCGAATCTTTGCTTGTTGTCTTTTCGTCTCACGAATTTTAGCTTGTTCCATTGCTTTTAATTTTTGAGACAAATATACATAGAAATCTACTTCAACTTCTGTTGGCTCTCTAGCTTTTGGTTTTGGTATTTGACGAAGTTTCCATTCTTTAGCTAGTCGAACATTTTCTTTTTGCAGTTTATCAAATACCCATTGATAGCCAGAATATGTTACGTCACGAGCAAGAGTGCTAGATTTTTCACGTAAAGTTTCCAAAGTTCTGTCCAAGATCTACATTTAGATAGAAAGATAGCAAATAATGTGAGTTATAGAAGCAAGAATTATAATAATAGACAACTTACAACTCCTTTATTATTTGCTTTCATTGTAAGATACCAATTACATTCCATTGAGTCAACATTTTCTTGAATGAATCTCACAGACATAGGATAAAATGTCCAACGAGCAAAATTCTTGGCATCAACCATCATCTTTTTATGTTTCTTGTACATAAGATGTCTTGCTCTATAAGAAAAAACAAACAAGAATTTTAGATCATCTACAATTAGTGTTTTTGATGTAGAGTAAATATTTTGTTTGTCATCATACTTGACAAATTCGCCACGAAGTCGCATTTTTTCAATAAGAGCTTCCAAAGTCTCAATAGGAATTTGTTGATTAACCCAGTCGATCTCATCAGTGACTTGTTTCAATTGTGAACTGAAAATAATACAATATGCATACATATAAGTAAAAACTACACATATAAGAGTAATAAAATTATAATATAATTACGCTAATGGCTCAAATGTTGCTAGTTTATGTAAAAGTCTCTGTAATTCTTCATCAAGTCCTTTTCCTTTCAATGTTTGAAGACGCTTCTCCAATTCTGCCATCCGTTCATCAATACTTTGTTGAATATAATCTTCTTGTTTTTTAATAGCATCTCTATAAACAAAGTTCCAAAAAAATTACAACAAAATGAATAAAATAAGTTTATAAAAAATTAGATATACTAACTGAAGCTTATCCACAAATTGAGCTGTCCATTCAATTTGATCATTGACATGATCTTTATAAAGCATTTCTTCATTTTTGACATTAATTGCTTCTCTTGCAACTTCAAATCCTTCAATACGCTTCTTCCGAGCAATAAGTCGTTGACGATATAATTTGAGTAATTCATAATATAGTTTGTCATATAATGGTGTCAATTCATGAAGTGGTGGCCCTTTTACTACTGCTCCTTTATCTTTCTTTTTCTTTTTGCCTTTCTTCCCTTTTCTCTTACGACCACCACGAGCCTTTTTACCTTTCTTGATTTTGAGTTTTGGCATCCTTACACTAATTATGTCATCAACCAACTTATAATTATAAGAACAAGTAAATACTGTTTACTTTTAGTAAAGTGAGCAATAGAAAACAACAAGCAAAAATATTTGGAGATAAAATGTAAACTCTTCTTGAGCTCAAGTCGCTATCATATGAATTCATATGCAGATCAAATGTCAGGACGACTTGGCATTGAGAAGATTCTACTGGAAGGAAAGTTGAAGAATTGATTTTCACTATAAATAGGATTTTCATGATGATGAGAGATAAAAATGAACAAAGTCTAATATGCAATGCAATGGCAGTTTATGTTGCATCATTCACATTTGCATAAAATGCTCATAGAAAAATACCAATGATTTTGGCGCGAATAAATCGTCAACAAGTGAAGTCTCCACGTTTTTTTTTATTTGTGTGTTATTTTTCATCAGCTGTGTAATATTTTAATCGAAAACTATTTAAAAAGTGGTGAAATTTTGTCTTGTAGTGTTGATAGTGATAGTTTATTGCTTTGTTAATTTGTTGGCATAAATATGGGAGGGAGAAGCTCCAAAAGACTGCAACAACCATCATCTCGTTATGATCTTGAGCCAGTTTATTCTACTGAAACCAAAGCTTTGTTGTCAACAGTTGGTAAACACATTAGAAAAGCAAAGGAAGAGGATGGGAAGAAAAATTATGAAGGAGCACTACGTTCATATGAATTTGCAAATGAATTTTTTGAACAAATAATAACCTGTAAGTAAAAACAATCTAGATTTGTTAAGGTTTGTTTTGTTAGAGAGAAATTATATTTTATTTGATGTATTTAATTCTAGATTCGGATCTGACTGCCTCTCAAAGAAATTTTCTACGAACTAGTTTTAAACAACATTCGGAAAGAATGGAACTGCTTCAAAAGTTATTGAAAAAACCCGATGATTCTAAAAAAGATGACAAGGCCAAAGAAGATGCTGTTGATTCAATACCAAAGGCAGTAGTGAAAAAAGAAGATACTACTGGAAATGGAGATACTACTGGAAATGGAGATACTACTGGAAATGGAGATACTACTGAAACTGGAACTGAAAGAGAAGATACTACTGGAACTGGAGATGCTGCTGGAAAATGAAATTTGACAATATGAAAAATGCTGAAATTTCAGGAAATGTACTCATACATGTATTATGTAAATGAAAGATTAAATATTTACTTATATATAGAGACTTGACAATTATTATAGTTTCAAAGCTATTATATCATTTATTTTCAGAAATTGGTTCAACATTGCATCGCGATTTATATAGTAGAATAATTCTTTTAACAACATTAATTTTATACAGTTTCTTTCATGAATTGGGAATCAATTCTAAAAATAGTTTTTTTATATCTTTCGAATCTGTTTATTATATAGAGGTATTCATTGATCAAGGTACATGATTTGATTGTAATATATATTTCTCACTTTCTCAGTATTATATTGAAACATGTAAATTGGTCTCTGTAGACTCAAAGATATATATGCTCAAACAAAATTAAACTCTGCAGAGCAATTAAAATAATATATTTATCTCCAGTTTCCTGCTCTTAGGTACATATATAACGAAATCTTATAATATTTTATATTATTACATTACCACAAAACTCTACTACAAAGATTCCCCCAAAGTGATTTTACGTATATTATTATATAAAATTGTACATAATGGTAGTATATATAGCGTGTAAATATATTTTTTCCAGACAATTGATAATTCCCAATCTAATTTCCTTTTTGTATTATTGTACATACATAATAATATATTACTAGACTCATTTCACATCATTGTCACAAAAACATATAACAATAGCCAAATCACTAACCAACAAAAGTAGTAGTAGCTTTTTTATATCACCTTTTTTTGGATAGTATATAATATATTATATTATAATAGTACACTCAAGTATACATTTTTATTATTATCATTACTATTTTACTGTTTATTGAAGTGTTGATTAGTTTTAGTATTAGTAATAAGACTATATATGTGTGTTGTGTACTCTATACTACTCAACAACCTCAAGAAACACTTCAGCACCATTTTTCATAGACTTGAAAGCAGTTTGGTCCTTAATAGTTGAAAGAAGTTGTTCAGTGAGAAGAACCCGGATTCTAGAGCAATTGCCAGGTGCATGTACAGATAAGAGTAGACGATCCACAGGCAAATTGTCATTAGGAAATTGATTGTGAAACAATGAGCCTAGAACTGATGTAAGCTCTGCAATAGACGGTGATGATAAACATACTGGATGAAATAACACTTCAGATTGATGATTATGCTCCATTCCAATATCAGAATTATTAGACCCACTGCCATTAGTTGAGTTTCTTGATCCCATATTATTATCTTGTTCAAGCTTTGTTGGAGTAGTATGTAATTCCTAAATAAACAAAATATAATCATTTAAGTAAAAAAGTCATCCTCATAATAAAATAATATATACTAAACATACGTTCATATTCTTAACAAGAGTGACATAGAATGTAATTTTGTAGTGTAATGCATTATAAAGACGGATTCCTAAATAATAAAATAATTGAGTTAAGTTGGTGAGAACAATATTACTTTGCTTTATATTTTGATGTGAAAATACCTTCTGCAAGACCACACATTTCTATTAATTCTTCTTTGCTCAAACGAAGTAAATCAAGACCACTAAAATCCCATAAGGTTTTCGTTGAAGCAAAACTAAATAAAAAATTAAGAAAATACATTTAGAGTTTAGATACATATTTCCAAAGAAGATGTTTTGCGTAGATAATTCTTACCGATTTCTAATTAGCCAGCGACGTACTGACTCAGGTGAGTAATGTGGAGAAAAACAATTGGCATAATTACTAGTACTATTATTACAATTATTGGTCCCAATTCCTGAACAAGGACCATTAACAATGTTGCTACTATTACTAACACTTCCATTTAGAACACCATTATTTCCAGAATTTGAACTTGCTGAATGATTCTCAGGTGAATCAGCATTTGGGTGGTCAGAGGAGTATGATGGAGATAGTAGTGTGTGTTGATTATTATGAGACGGAGGTGGTGAGTCTAATGATTCCAATGAGATCTATAAAAAGAGAGTCAAAAAAATTAAAAGTCAATTTTTTATATATCTATTATGCCAATTTCTCTATATCTTACATCAGACAAAACTGTACATTCATAAGAAGGTTGTAATTTTGCTTGCTCTCCAGGAGTTTTCTTACAAATCTTCTCTCTATCTTGTTTATGTTTTCTATCAGCACCTTTCAATTTGAAGACTTTGACTTGACATGCTGCTGCATGGAGTCTCACATTATCGGGGTGAGAATATGTCTCGATTAACATGCGAAATGGAACACCTTTTTCTCCTCCATGCTTTTTGGGTGTAAATTCTGTGCTAATAGTATAATTTAAAAAAAAAATCTGTTAGAACATCTTTGAATCATTCTCAAGAACTTAATAAAAGAAATTTTCACTTATCAATTAATCTTAATGTACAGGCCGACTTCTTTTAATGGTTCCTGTGTATTGATATTGTAAAATAAATTGGCACATTTATTTGGATTGTCTTATATGAGATAAATTTATTGTCAATACCCATAATAGTTGCAAAGTATTTGTTGGAGCTTCAGCAGCTTGAGGCAGTAATGTTACACCATAGGACAATGGCAAATCGACCTAAATTTTTGTAAATAGCATGTTACTTCAGTAAAATTCTATAGAAAATGTCATCATAATTCATGAAAAACCAACCTGCAAAATACGATCGTTTGGATGTGCATCCTCCCACAAAGCCAATTGCTCTCGTTCAGAAAATTGGAGTCGTCTATCATGAAAGCAGAGGCGAACAACAGATCGAAATACAACTGCCAAGAAGAAGAGAAAGAAAATACGTTAATTATATATATAACTTATAAAATCATAGAGTAGAGTATAATAATTATTACCTCCCCGATATGCAGTCAATTCACCCAATTTTTTCAGTTTGATCTCATATGGCTGGTTTTGATTTAGATATGTTAGAGTCTCTTCATTGACTTTTGTGGCTACAGACGTTGCAGCAGCTAAAACATATTGGAATCTTCTCTCACAATCTAAATGCATGGCATCTTGTTGTGAAGGATGAGTTTGACATCCACCTCCAGCAGAATTTTGTTGTTGACATGCTGAGTTTGGTGACGAATGATTCTCAAATTGAAAATCACCTGGTAATGAGACAGAAGATCCACCATGGAGGTGAGCTGCAAAGAAAAAATTAATATTTATTTTGTCTCACAACGTTATTTTATTAATAACTCACCTGCTGCTAATGGAGTTAAGCCAGCTTCTTTTAGAAATCCACTGTTTTATAAACATAATTAAAAAAAGATTTTCAATATATTTCATAAAAAAATAATGAGTACTCTTCTAATACAATAGAAGAGAATCCTTATAACTATATATAATCCATAAATACTACGCAGATATATATTCTATAATATCCTTTCATTCATTTTTCTCATCCACTCTTCTTCTTTTTCTTCTTGTCTTTCAATATCAATCAACTTTAAGTATTAGACAAAGTGCCTACATAAAATATGTGTATGTAGACAAAAGCAATGACCCAAGTGTAGTAGGAACAAAAAGTCATCAAAGTTAATAGTATGGAACTAAGTCTACAGTCTAGCTTTTAATAATATGCAAAAAGTATAATAATAATATATAATAATGTTTTTAACCGTACTACTTAAGACTGTTGAATAATAAATGAACATAAAACAAAATGGCAACTAAAAATCTAATACTATATATACACATATGCATTTTACTAAAGTTCCTCTTATTATTATTATGGTTTTCATCTCATCATCAAGTAGCACTTTTAGCAGACGTCATACATTTTATCATTGCTCTTAAAACAAAAACATATTTCTTCTCAGAAATAAGCCAAGTTAAGTTTGGCTTCAATTACACACACACGTACAAAAACTTTTCCAATCTATAGTGCTATATACTAATACATAATTTGCATTTTCGACGTAGTAAACTGTTCCACATAAAATGTACTGAGAGAGAGTGAGAAAATGAGAGCATCATCATATAAAGATTTCCACATAGTTAATGTTTCATTAAAAAATTATAACTTTGACCCTCCCTTAGTAGACTCTGCATAATTATCATAATACTTAACATATACATTATCTATGTACGTCCAAGTTGAGTTAAATGACATTCTATCTCACATTTAGTCATACAAAAAAATCAAAAATCTTTTCCGTCTTGGACTTTTATTTTAGCAGTTGCTACTGTATCATATTAGTTTTTCTCTCTATCAGTTGAACGAACTACCAATATATATATTATACGAAAATTAAAGTCGCATCTATTAAAACACGCATCTAGGACGAGGAGAAGTATGTATAAGAATTAATATACAAATTTTAAATTCGCAATATTAAATATCCAATATCCATCGTCGTCTACATATATTATATATTAAAAATTAAAACTGCCTTACTTCTTATATCTATGTATATAGCTACAAAAAAACTCATATAATGTATGAATCTTTCTGGAGTCAATATATTCATCAGTCTTCTATATTATATATGTACTTCAAAGCTTTCCATATGATGTTACGTTATTTACAATTACAACTAGAGCACACAGTCCATCAATCTCATTCTCATCATCAAAAGTCTTTGCTCTGTCTAAATGTACTTTGTCTATATGTACACAACAACACACAACATAACTAATAAAAATATACATAGTATATGTAAAACAGTAATATGTTTTGCAATAGTTTAATGATCCCAACTCAAGACTCTGTGTATTATATAGGTCACATTTCTTGTAGTGTTGTGATATATCTCTCAAATAATCAAATTTTTTCAAAACTTCGATATTTTGTCAAAGTACTCAATGACCCTCATTTCTATTTACTTTATCTGTTCTAATCAAAAGCTATAAGCATATCATACGTCTTATTTTTAACAGCCAATAGCATTATATGGTAAACACTAAATTATGATAAAAGTAATGACAATCATCTTCTATTGATTTAGTCTCAAAAAAACCAGTCTAAACCATTGACTTTGGACTCTTTCTTTAATTCTATAATCAGTCAAAAGTCAACTTATTTTTAGATTTATATATAATGAATAGATGAAGATAAAAGTTCTCTATATAGACTTATACTTTTTTTTAGCTTCCAGAGAAGAAATGAGAAATATACATATATATAATACACTTACGGTCCAGAGTTATTATTAGATGAGGTTTGTTGTGATGATGATGTTGTATTTCTATGATGGTATAATGAAGGCAAGGCAAGGAGAGCTTCAGACATATCATAAGATGAAGTGGATAAATCTGCACCAAGACCACTAAGACTTCCATCAAAATCTGCAGCTAAAGATTCAGCTTCAGCCCAAAGACTTTGACTACCTCCTCCTGGAAAAATACAAAGATAAAGATTGAGGATTTCACCAGATTGCAACATTGTAAGTAAGTTTGAAGAAGTGGCTCATTCATTATTATACCAAGTTGTTACATTGTCATAATATGTAGAGCATAAATATATACAGTGACGACATATAAATAAATGAGACATATATATATTTATATTTCTATACATAATAATATTTCGTCTGTATAATATTTTCTTTCATGTGATTAGCGATTGATCAACTTTATAATAATATGACTCTCACTCTCTTATCTTTATTTATTTACGATTGCTCTACTAATTGTTGCTGTTAATCAGCTCTCCTTTCCTCAATGTCATTATAATACTAAACTGGAAAAGATTTTTGTATTATAGCTACTACTCTATATAATATATGAAAACTATTTACTTTTACTACAATAGTATATCACAAGTTTGTTATTGTTTTGTCTTTGACAAGACCTCGCTCTCTTTTCCAATAAATAACAAAACAATAATAATGGAGTTCGCCTACACTTATTAAAAGAAGAATGGTTTTTCCACTTTAGTTTATAGATTATATCTATGTGTATGTAGTTTACCTTGCTGGCTGCTATTTGTATTTCCATGTGATAGATTTGAGGACTGAGTATCCTTTTGATGATGATCCATATGAGAATTTCCAGTATTGACGGAATTTATAAAAGAAGCTCCAGTATTTCCTATAATTTTCCTCTTCCGATTTCGACTACTTTGAGAATTGGCTTGACAAATACTCTCAATTTTGTCCGAGTTGTCTGACGCATTGTCAGAACTTGATGGGTCATCAATTGGGGAAGCCATTAGTGGTGGAGCTACAGACCAAGCCGGTGTTTTTGGTGGACGAGGTGTCATTCTTACTTCAGAAGATGACATACTCCCTATGACGCAAAAACAGTAAACAAAAAAATAGAGAAATAAACAACATTATTATTATACATAAATGTAGAGTAGAGACGAAATAGTCGACGCAAGTTGATGATGTGTTATTTAAAAAAATCTTTTTTTTCACTCGTAAACACTTTTAGGTACTAATGTGCTAATGGAAGTGAAAGAGTACGAAGTAATGTCATACATAAATAGGATGTATAATATGTGTATAGAATTAGATTATTATATTATTATTATTATAATGCACTCTCTTCTGCGGTGTAAAGAAAAGAGTGAGTATATATATATTGTATACACTTATGAATTTCAAATTAGAATATTAGAATGTCATGTTTCTTCCCTATTCCTATTCTCTCTCTCTTTTTCTATCAAACATAAAAATATAAGATTTCCTTTTCCGAGAATATACATTCTTACTTTTTACCTAACCTTTACTATACTTTTGATTTTTGACAATGTTACAACTTTGCTAAAAGTTTGAGCTTTTAATGCATTTTGAAGAATAATTGTTGATTGTCACGTACCTATTATATTATACCTATAAGAATTCCAATGCTCAAATTCCAGCCACTCATTTACTTCTTCAACTTTTTCCATTGCACGTTTCTTGTCTATACAATACAATATTTAGAATAGATATATATATTGATGATGATGAGTTAAATCAACAACAAATCAATTGTGATGATATATATGTTGTGATCTTTAGAGTATACTCTGAATGAGAAATTTGCAATTTAAACTTATACAGAAATAATGTACTAACATGATGTGTACTAATATTGACATGATGCCAATATATTTGTCAGCCAAAATTCTCTTTCACTAGGAACAAAACAATCGTTGTTGTAAATTATTATTCTTTTCTGAACTTATTAAATTCATGGTCAAGAAAAACAAATGAGAATCTATACAACTTGGACTTTGAGACTTTTGAGTAGTAAAGAAGAGCAATATAGATACACGTCCTGTTGACTCGTGTGTGTTGTAGACAGTACTAATGAAACAACGCTAATTAGTTTTAATTAGTAAAGATGAAAACGCTAAAACACACTCACTTTTCTTCAACTATATCAACAGAAGCAATTTAATGAACTACAATTCTCTCTCTCACGAAAGCTACAGATATGAAAAACACAGTGGAGGTTTATAAATTATCTGAATTACTGACATTATAATCATCAACAAGTGAATACTACACTTTGTACCATATATTATTGTGCTGGAGTAGCATCGATATTGAAAAACATTACAGTAAACATCATTGATTAAAGCACCGGTCGGTCGGTAAAGAAGATAATAGGTATTTGGTAAATATTTTTGATGTTTTCTCTACTCAATTTGGCTTTTGAAATTATATATATATAATAAGTCTATATAGACATAAACAATCTACAAAAGGCAGGCAAGCAGCAGCTGGATTTATGATGTGATATATTCAACAGCATTATATTAAGTAACACTTGCCTCTGGAAAATATTTTAAAGTTGACAAAAGTTGATGTACACAAATCATCATTGAGTCTATAAAATTTTTCCATTACTTTTGTACTTGTCCTTCTCTCTCACTCTATTAGTTAATGCCAGCCAGATCATGTCATATAAACTACTTATTATTTTCCATTATATATTTCAAGTTGAACCTTTCAAAACTTCAAAGCACTTTTGATTCCTGGTGTCTGTCTATATACTTTTATTAGTTTCCTCATTCTTGTCAACAAAAATGAGAATGTAACTTTCCACCAAAATAAAAACAAAGAATTTCTTCTCTTGAGCAGTCAACAAACTATTGTAGTAGTCTTAAATTGCACGTCGTCACTTACAACTCCTCTTTCTGTAGTCTCAGTAGTAAACTAAATCTCAGTTTGGTAAGTGTAGCACATATAATATTTTAAAGACTAATGATTTCGTTTCATATATTGTAAATACAGAAGCTTGAGTGAGCCGTAAAATTACAAAGTCCTATGCAAACACATGCTCACCTCATACATTTTGTACTTTGAAAAAGATTCTATATAACTTGTCAGAATTCAAACTAACAACAAGGTCGAGTCATTAAGCTTTGGAATTCATTTCTCTCATTTTTGATAGTTGTTGAAAAATTTATTCCTTATTGTAACAACACATGCGAACGACGATATGGCTGATGATGATGACATGTCTATCTCTTTTCTTGTCTACAGACCTCTAAACATTTTCCAATTCCCTTTCAAATACAAAATATATAACTAAAGAGAAGAGTAGTTTAGTAGAGAGATAGCTAGTAATGAGTTTCATAATCTGTAATCTTCCTTTTCAAACCGAGAAAAGCCATATATAGAATAATAAAGTTTAAAACTCTTTCCCCATATTAATAAAATGTTATATAGTTAGCTCTTGCTTGAGTTGTTGTTGATAAAGATGATAATGAATCCTATACATACTTATTATTATTAGCTTTGGTACATTTCCCCATGATGATGGTGCGTTAAAGTGCAATATTATTACTTAATGATCATATTTTTAGACCAATACGAGCCTAGCATTACAATATCCTCCTTCTTATGATAATTTTTCTAATATTCAATTCATGAACATTAGATAAGTACAAAAAAGTAATGACGCACATTACTTTAACTTTGATGAGAGTGTATTAACAGAACAACAAAGCGGTAACACAACACACCAAAGAAGAAAAAAAAATACATTTAACATGTTTTCCGGACTAATTTGCCTAACATGAGGAAGTCACCTTCATTTAAAAGAAAAACATTGTCATTCACACTCATGAATCTGACCAAAGTCCACATTTAACTTTACATTTATCACGTGATACATTATAGAAGTATAGAAGATAGTACTAAACTATACAAGCTACATTAGCTAACAAAGAGAGTATTATATAAAAATTAATGGCCGTATAAGATTATAATAAAGCCTTAGAATAAATAATTATTTAGATATAACATACTTGCAAGCATATATCCAATTCTGTAGTCGTCCATTTTGTTTTAAAAATTCTTGACCGTTTCTTTGTTCACTTTGAAAAAACTTATCAACAGTTTCTTTTCTTTATGTAGACTTTAATTTAATTTAGTTCAACTATATCTATAAACAAATGACGTGCTGTAGTGGTGAGGGAAGCAAGTGTAGATAACAAATGAGAAAAGTGAATTGAAGCGAAAAGTCATTTTCTAAAAAGAATGGAAATCAATTTAGTCCACTATAGACATAGAGATAGTTTTGTTAATGACTTGAATCAATATACTTTTGTTGTCTAAATCATCCAAATTTTCCAACAAATCATGAGCAGGTGTTGTAGTATTGCATCAATGATGAGAAAATATGTTAGCACTAAAGATAATATATATTAAATCTTTTTTGTGCATAGACGATGACAACTATAAGTTTTCTTTTTCAAAAAAGAGAGATAATATGTGTGTTTAGTTCACTCAACTTGATGATAATAGAGGAGAAAAAACAGGTTAGATATATAAGTATAATAGTCAAGTCACCAATGTCAACTTTGCCAAGAAGTATAATGTCTAACAATAATATTTCTCTTTAGTTCTCTTTGTGTGTGTGATGACGTCTGAGGAAAAAAAGTTGCCTTGTCTCTTATGTCCAGAAGCATTAGTATCAATAATATCCCCTTTTATTCTTATATACTTTTTGATAATATCTTGTTTCAAAGTCCGGAAAGATAGTTATAATGTAATAATGTTGAATCAATCAAACTAAGTTGAGTTGGGGGAATATGAACTTGAATCAACAACTTCTTTTCCTTCTCCTCTACTTTAGAGTTTTTCGTCCACTCACTCTCTCTCAAACTCAATTGCACTGTTGTAATGTAAGTAATATGTGCTGGCAGCTTCTTCTCTTTGATGACCAACGTCAAACTAGATATAACTGGATTTGATTGATGATAAAATTGACAAGCAGTCCCAACAGTCAGGCACCTTTTGATATGAGATGCAGTGTAAGTTGACTTGTTACTTACTATATACTACAACTCTATATGTTTGTACAACAGTATGAGTGTGGCCGACCCACTTGAAAAAATTATGTAGTTGTTTAGCTTTAGTTGGTAACAAACTACTCTGATGACAAAATGTGTATAGAGGAATTATATATTGTAAACACCCCTTCTTCTTCGATGATAATATGAAAACTATTTATCTCTATGTCTCACTGACTCTTTTGCTCTTATTGTTTGTAATATTCTCTCTCTCTCTGATGAGTTGATGATAAAACTGATGAGTTTTTTTTCTCTTTAATCTCTGTTGTTTTTACGGATATTTGTCTCTCTTTTAGAATCTCACTATATGATGACAATAAATTGGACCCAATTTCCACAGAGTCTACGACAGACCAAAGAGAAAATAGATACGATTCTCTTTAGCTTAATGAACAACTCACGTGCTGAAATGTGCAGCTTCAATTTTCCAACCGATATCTTCTTGTTGAGATATTAGTAACTTATGTAGATATAATGTGTGCAATGTAAGAAATGAGCAAGTGTCTCCTCTTTTCTTCTCTCTCAGTAAAATAATGATGATAATTGTATATGTATAATGTAATACTCGTGAAGAGTAGAAGAAGAGATGATATGAAAAAGCCAAAACTTGCTTATGTTTTTTTATGATGATGATGATGTCTACTAGAAAACTCTTTGACTTTTGCTTACTGTTATACTATTGATAATAAAATGTCCTCCTTCTTTTTCTTTCCTCCTCTTCACTTGACTCTCCACTAACTTGATTTTTTTTCTTTCTTATTAAGATTCTTATTACAATATTCACATTCACACTCTTGATGATTACTTTTTAGTATAACAACATGATATATAATAATTAATATATAAGGAATCTCCTTAGTAAGAATATATAAGATGACGACGACCTCAAAAAATAGTTGAGTAGTGGTGTTTACTAATTACAAAATATTATATATGTTTTTGATTGTCTACTTGACGCTCATATGTTCATCATAGTCATAATCATAATAGCAATGATCACAACTTTTATCACGAATGAGGGAGCACAAGTAACAATAATAAGCTTTATTGACTACGACTGTCTCAGTTCCAGTTGAAGATGAGCAGTTGCCATTGTTTGCAGCACTATTTGGACCACTGTCACTACTGTCACAACAAGATGATTGACTTTGTCTATTCCTTACGTTTCGACTGGTTCTTTGAAATGATGTTGGCTTATGTCTTTTAAGCAGCAAGCGACTGCCACCACTACTGCTTCTTATTGTTCTGTATTTATCTCCAAACATAATCACGCGTTAATTGCATAATCTGTTCAACACCCCCGGAGAAATTAAGTCGTAGGTAGAGAAGAAAAAAAATTTAACAAACTTTTATAATATAATACTAACACTACTTAAAATATTCTGATGATGATCGACTTGAAAAGAAAACTACTAAATTCTCACAAAGAGCTTCTCTATTAAAAAATTCAGTAGTCTGGAGTAATACTAAATTTTTTACGAAATTTAATCAACATATTGACAACTTTCTACAATATATAACCACTTGTTGACTTTGAATTTAAATGAAACTTAGTGAAGAAGAACAGGATGCTTGCTTTGGTGAAGTGAAAATTGTATGGAAACTTGTTGAAGGTAACACAGAAAATTGCTATTTATAATCTGAGCAGCGAGTAATAATAATATGAAAATATATTAGTTTCAAGTACTAGAATGTTATTGTATTCTTCTCAGGTACAAGAGACGATATATAATAATATAAAGTGTCGTCTCACATAACACAGGTACGCAGTGAATTATATATATGTATAGTATAGTAGGTTTGTGGAAACTTGCACAGTAAAACTGAAAACAACTTTTGAAGATATATAAAGAGAAAAGTGAGAGATGTAATCTGTAAGACAGTCGTCCAAGAATTGAAAGATGATGTGCTGGAGTCACCGACTTTTAAAATCTCTTCCAAAGCACACTACTCTTCCTTCAACTGAAAACCAACCAACCATCGACGACTAGAGTGATATAGAGAAAACCAAAACTAAATGTTACCATCATCATCATCAGACAGAATCATACAACACTTATACTTACAATAGTAGTAGTACCATATACAAATATACAACATGAGTATAATATAGTTATAGACTACACATATAATATTGTATAAAGTCACTTTTTTAATCATCAATGCACGCATTTATACGCTTTTGAGTACCAAACCAACAATCTTCTATATACACCAATCCATCACTTGACTATACATATCTATTGCTTATAATATATACATGTATATGTGTCATCATTTTTATGTATTGTACTCTCTCATAACTCACATGAAGCTATTGAAAAAGAATAAGAGACACACATTTTGGTAAGTAACACTAATAACAGTGCTTTTCTTCAACAATACATGTTGTTGTGTTGTGAACTGCCCACTACACTATCGATAATATATAAATACCCCTAAAATAAAACTATATCTTATATATAAATAAATATCAAGGGTATATATATATATATTTATTTCTTTATATATTTATTATAAGCTGTTCATAATTTCAATATATAGCCTAGTGGTAGAATTCCATGCTTGTAAATAAATACATGTTCTCAAGTGCTGCTTGCATGCAGTGTTCATATGCACAACATGGAATAATGTCATAAAATAAAAGCTTTTCATAAACACGTACAAATGCCATCAGAGAAAATTTTCGCTTGTCTCTCTTCTACATATAAAAGTTTAAAACTAGTAGAAAATGGTAAAAATTTCCTATGTAATTTATGATTTATCTATTGTGCGCAAATTACTTGAGACATTACATATATATTCGACATTTGTTTGTCTATAATGTCATTACTTGGTAATTAGCATAGTAAATGAGTACTTTGTGCTCATCTCACTAGAAAAATCTATAATGACTTTTGAGCACGAATTTAAACAATTGTCTATCATAAAATATTCACTCAATTTTAATGACACATAGTAGCCATCATTTTACGTCATGTGTATTTATCATATTTACAACAACGTAGTAGTAGTAGTTTAGGAAGTTTAAAAAACTACTTTATATATATATATATATAAGTGGAAAAGGAGTGTACACTACTACTTTGTTATATATTTACAGTAAAGTATGAAAGTAAATAAGACGATAATAAAAGTAAGCAATACATCTACTTCAAGTAATGAATTGGAGCATTTGACCAATTACTTACTTCCATAATTTACTGTACATATGAACTTCCTACTAAGAACGTGATTATTATGATGAGAGATCTGTTTATACAATATGGTCTCTCTTGTTCTTAATCTTTTTTGTGGTAGTCTCGTCAATTGTGGGAGTGATAGCTTAGAATATGTACTGGACAACCAATCACATCTTATTTTTCGAACCCAACCTAAATGAGTGCATAACATAAGAGCTTCTTCTTCCTTCTAATAATATTTGCATGCTAATTACTTTCTAGAGCACATTTTCTCTCTCTCTCTCTACATATATGTATAACATTTTACGTATAAAGCTTTTGGAAGTCATGAACTCTAGCAATCTATCGGTCATTGTGTAGTATATAAATATACACATATACTAAGAAAACTAATCTATATATTATTGAGGAAAAAGAAATATCGTCTGGAATTTTAGGTCTAATAAAAATGTAATTTCTTGTCTCTCTCTAGTTAATTACAGGTAGTTCATTCGACTTGACAAATTACACTCTGTTACTAATGTACTTACTATAATAAACTCCAGACGACGACGGAAATTTATATGAATCGGCTTTAGATTTAATACCAACGCTCTTAATGACGTCAACTGAGCCATGGGTCACATTTATTCCAGCGAGATAAAAATGTGTGATGTAGCAACAGGTTTTCTGAAGAAGCAAGTAGATTGGATGATGGAAAAAAGGTAAAAATAGCAACAACGTTATTCACAGAGAGTCGCAGACGAAGAGTTAAGTAAAAAGTAGTAAAGCAGAAGAGAGAAACTGCAGAAACCAAACTGTCTCTAACTACATAAGATTCAGTTTCATCCATTTCCATTTTCCGGCTAAGTATTCCAGCAAAACTACTGTTTCCAGAAACTAATCAAGTTAAAGACAGAACTGATAAAAGCCAAAAGTTTCATAATTAGTAAACTCAATCATTATAGCTTTCTACTAGTATAGTACATGTGTGTGACTTTCAAGTACACTTGAAAGAACAGAGTTTGTGAACTTGCATTATTACATATTCTTAGGAAATGCTCATATAGTAACAATACATGCAACCTAACCATTTATAGTTTTTATTAGTATGTCTGCACTAACAAAATGAATTCATTTGCAAAAATTTCAACACCTATACACAACATTATAACCTTTGTCATTTGCACATTAGACTAGCCAGACCCATTTGCAAAAAAGCTCTTTAGCTTCGCATGCAGAGAAGAATATATTTGATTTTAGAGTCCTAATTTAAATTTTTTTACCGTGTCCCTGAATAATAACATAATTTAATACTACTATGTAATCTAATAGTAGTATACATAGTGCCGGATAAATATCAAAGTCAAACAAATTCAAAGAGCTCTCTCTCTCAGTCGCCTATACTAAATCTAAATACCATGAATCCATGATACTTTTTTATATTGCGCCTATTTACATTATTATGCATTTATAGATTGATTCATAAAGAATTCTTTTTAGCTATTATTACATAAAGACTCTTACAACTTCTGGCTTGACTGGTAGTATATACATATTGCATACTAAAGCCTCTTACAAAAAAAAACCATACACAGCATAATCAGACATAACATTTGCTTTTACAATAATAAACTAATAGAATGAAGAGAAACTCATTTTCAGTAATGACTATACTACTACTAATATATTGTATAGCCAATCAGAGTAGAGAGCTTTTTGAGCATCATGACATTACATAAAACTGCAGAATTGAATATGTAATCCAAATCTAGATGATATATTCCATTGTAATGATAACACATTGAGTCTTTTTTACCTACCAAGTTGTTACAAAAGAGTAAAGTACAGAGAGAGAGAGAGACTTATTATACTACTACCAGACTATAACGACGTCACTACATTACCTTTTGATTCTTGTTAATTGCTATTGCTATAAATACCACACAAGGTTTTTTTGGTAAATCTCATGAACACGATTCGTCTGAATTTTTTACTACCATATTGCATCATAAGAACATCAGCATCATCATCAATGAGTGACAATGATGTTTTTTTTGCTAAAGTAAAGTTTTCCAAAATTGTAAAAAAAGTGTGAACTAATCTCCGTCTAAATTGTTCTCATATAACAAAATGTAAAAAAATGCTATTTAGTTGTAGAATTGACTCATTTACATTTTTATGGTGAACAATTCAACTCTTAATTATTATTAGTTTTGTGACTCTCTTTTAGTAGTAGTAGTAGAGTACTGCTAATTACATGAAAGCATGAAAAGTCTCACTATATAGAAGAGCACTACTACTTTAGAAATTGTTTCCTTATTGAAATTATATGATTTCCTAGTCATATTTACCCGTTTGTTACAAACAGAATTCTTTATATTTACTACAATATCCTAAGGAAATAATGAATGGACAGAACATGAAATCTGGAGAATGTCGCAGTTTTACTTATTAGTGGATGATGATGACATAGTTAATATCGCTCACTGACTGGAGTGGAAATGGAGAGACGTATCTTTGTAATTCTTTACTAATTGAGACTTTTTACAAAGTATCATATATGAGTGAGTATTATATCGTAGTCATGATGGTGTTGAGAGTACATAGAAATGTTGTTAACAAATAGGATCATCCAGAAAGAAGAAGAGATTTAAATGGAGACATTAGAGTGTTGTTTGCAGTAGCATTAGAGAGAGTATATAGTAGAGTGTAAGTAGACCATCCAGAAAAGAGAGACACATGATGACTGCATGCTCAGCTATTATAGATGAGTAATGTTATTTCCAGTTATAGTAAACTTACATACTACAAAACTATAAAGATATTGTAGTTAGTGTCATGTTGCTCTCAAATGCAATGTCAGCAACAGACACATATATACACGCTTTCCTTGATGTCCTTTAATAAATATTTCTTTCACAACCATACTTTTCAATTCAATGATGTATACAACAGAAAAAGAGAGAACTGTAACTACTGTGATTTTTCTGTCAACATCATGAAATATACATATATGTAAATTTGACGTAGCTTTCTGAGAAATTTCGCAGTGTCAATAAGTATCATTTTTCTTCTATAACTTAAATTTGTGTGAACCATCACTATGCTAATTGATGCTATCGCTACTAAACTTAAGACAGAAATTATGCTAAACTATCAATAATATAATTAGCTCACAAAAACAACTATCAAGTGTCAAATTTTTCAGAATAGAAATATGATACTTGGGAAATTGTAGACAAAAGTACACAGAGTACTCAAAACAAACATTTTGAGACTACTAACTACGTATAAAGTATAATCATCAGAGAGTTCAAAGATTAAACTAATACTACAGAAATTTCTCTTTAAGATAATGACATTAAAGATGTAACAGTATATACTCTTTGGATATAAAAGTAAAGAGATATTTGTTACGTCAATCAAAATCTCTTTCAATATGTGTACATAATAATCCGAGATCTCTTGTTCAAGTAGATTTATAAATCTCATGGTTAGAGCTGTGTGCTTATTGGCTATCAGCTAAGGTATGTCCATTTCTTTCTGTTCTGATGTTGTAATCAAAATACTAATACTTATTTATATGATTGACTATATATGATTGATGTATTGACAAAGATATTTTTCCAATCTTTCACTTCCATATAGCACCAAATGTTTTATATGTTTTATGAAATTTAATGGTTTGTTACTCACCTTATATTTGACGAGATCCACTCGCAAAGTAAAGGGATGATGTTGATCGATGAGCAAATCATCAAACATGAGAATAGCCTATAATTTAATTACGTTGTACATTTTATCACAGATTGAGCGCTACTAGAACGGTTTAGGTAAAGAGATCACAGCTCTTAATTTGTCAAACTATAGTTATCAATACATCAATTTGTAGTAGTTGAACACTAAATTTCGTCAAATCACAATTAGCTTCTAATTAATGAATATCTAATTGACTTTCGTACTTTAGTTATTTTTCCTTCCTCGTAAAATACGCACTTGCTTATGTGTGACAAGTGTGATTCATTAAATGTTCACAGACAGTAGATAGTAGACGAGTTGTTTATGTACACAAGTATAATATATTCAAATGTCAAAAAACAATAAATTTCTCAATGAGCAATATACTATATGCCACAATTTGTGCTATCGTAGTATCTGTTGTGATCAACGTGTTGATCTGATTATGATCAGAAAATGTGCTTTGCTAGTAGTATATCTTAGAAATCTTTCAAATATTCATCTTTTTGTATCATTTGTACTTTCGTTACACTATCACTGTGTAATGTATTACATCTATGCAGAAATGTAGACATCAAGTATGTATTTGTTTGAGCTTCGGTAGATGTCGGATGGCCAATTTAACTGATGAAAATAATTTGCACCAAAGTTTATGTCACTGTTAAAACCAATTAGTAAACTTGACTCAAACTTTTGTTATGGCCTAATGTTTTAGTTTGGCTACAGGAAGTTAATATGCACTTCTATGTGCAATGTACAAGTTCATATTATGTACATATGTATAGCATGTCTCTAGTAAGGAAACAGAAGACAGGAGGAGAAGCTCAATCAATTTGTCTCAAGTTGAAACTTTCAATTCAACTACATAATATGTAGCACATATGTATAAAATTAGTTACATTTGTGGTTAGTGGTTTGAGAATCTAGAAAATTCTAGTAAATTTTTCTCAAGAAGCATATATGACACATAATAAATTCCAAGAATAAGGATAGAGAATGCTTAACTCTTAAAAAGGATTAGTTGAAGGGTACGTAGAAATGGAATTGATGACTCATATATGTTGCATATTAAGCTAGAAAGACGTCATGGAGATAATAAATTAAGTATGTTACCATGGTGAATGTAAAAGGGTATAAGTTATTTGATAATTTCATCATGTTACAACCATTAGTTTGATATAATAGACGTAATTATTTCATGGTACAAGGTAAATATACATTAACCTACAAACTTATAAATTGTACTCCGAAAATCTTTCTAAAGAAGCTCAATGGCAGTTTACTTGTATATATAGAAGTGACAAATATTGGAAATTTGAATGCCATACTGCGTATATAGAAGAAGATTGGAATTTGAAAGGTGAGTACTTATAAAAAATCTACACTGTATTCTATATTCTAGTGCATTGAGTAAAAAATACACATTATGAAAATAAATATATATATAGATATAATTGTTTTAGAAATCGTTTATACTCAGGTTAAATTAAAGATATTAACCCTTGAAGTAATGTATAATGGTATACTCGGACTAAATCTATACTCAAAATGATATATCGAAAAAAGCTATACCAGTAAAAATGATATACACGTATAATATAGATTTTAAAGTAGATAGGTTTATATGATGTGATACAAATGGAATGACTTCCGTCGAATAAAAAAAAGATAAAATAAGTTCACTAAACCAAGTTTGTTGTAAAAGGAAATGGGAAAGATTCTAAAACAGATTTAAAATATATTTATCGGATATTACTGATAATTTTCTCTATCAAATTCTGAAACCTATTCGAACGGTCAATATTCTGAATTAAGTTGCGGTGATTACACAACTGTCTTAGCTGACATCACTTGTCAGTGATAACAGTGCTGTGGTTTCAAGACCCACAGGCATCCATGAATAATTATGCCGTATGAACTTACAATAATAATATAATGTAGAAATTAAAATGCCACTTGATATATTTCAAAGTCTGTAGTAGGCTTTGATATTTAATGAAGTTAAGTTTTTGTTAGATACTGGGGCATAAAGCTTTCGTCTTTTAAGGTCAAAGGGCAGAGTGTCAATGTTGTAGTAAATTAGCACAATTAGTTTATTTCCCCTTAAAAAATAACTAATGAGCAAAACAGCTAATTAGATACGTCATATTATACATCAGTCATCGGTATTTAAAATACTTAGTATTTGAAAGGGTGTACAATGTAAACTACAAATTTTGAGGCTGTTTAAAATACTTCAACCCATGTGATTTTGTTTATATATCCCGCTACACTGTAGCGGTATTTATAAGCTGTCGGTTGAGTCATCGAACTCCCTCCATTTTAGCTTCCTTCACAACCCAACACATCCCACTTTGCACTTGAAAAGCTTAAGCATGTGTCCCTTGCTTGGAGAGCTTAAGTTTAGCTACGTTACTGTGCATCGCATATTTTCCTCTCTTTCAGCTTGCATTTACGACTTGTCCTTTCTCTTTGACTGATAGCGTTCACTAAAGTCTTGAAACTATATATTGCTGCCTGGCTTGAACTATTCTGAACTGAACTCAACTTGGCTGCATTGAATGTAAGTTTATATTCTATACCATTGTATTTTTACATAACTGGCTAACAGCTGATAAAGAATTTTATTTTATGAGAAAATCAAGTTTACAATTTTCCTAGTATTGGAATCTATTTATTTTTATTATGAAACAACAAATTTTCCATGAATTATTCATAGAGTATTGGATATTGAATCGAAAAATTTGTACGTATATCATCAAGAATATATGTTGAATATCTACGAAAAAATCTGTTGACCACAACGAACCAGCAAGAGATTGAAATTCGAATGAGATTTCTACAATACTTTTTCATTTTTCAACAAAAACCCATCAAATAGAAGTATATCCACGCCCAAAAACGGCAAAAAAATAGTTGTGACTGATTCTCCATCTATACATTTAATCTACCACAATTATGAATACGTTTTAAATAGGTCAACTGGCAATGTGCCATAACCGGTATAGATTATTATATTGTTACTTGACAAAGTACTTCCTCTCTGGATTTTATCGCTAAAATTGAATGATTAGTATATGTAAAAAGAAACGTAAAAGTCAAATCGCCACTTTGAATATCTGCTGATGATCACAGTCGTTTTGTGCATTAGGTTGACTAATAATGAACGAATGAATCAATCCATGCCAAAATTGTACACACAAATTTCTTAGTGACAATATGTCCAAAGTATGCCATCGAGTGCACATCAGCTATTTTAGTTTGAAATGTTATTCAAAGTAATGTTTGTAGTAAAGTACAGGGATAATGTGACGTCAAATAAACGTTTTATCAGCTGAAAATTCACATATCCGTTGCTATTCGTACAAAGTTGAGTTTCCCTCTTAAATTTGTATGACGTGGCAGCGATCAATAGGTTAGAAATGCCGCAGGGAATTGCGAGTCAAAAATACATCGCTGAGATATTTAGCTTAGCTGCAGTGTGAAGCTAGAGTTTAGAGATACCCAACGAACACTCACAGGTTAGTTTCATTTTGCTCTTCGAGCTGTGTGGAGTTCATATGAAAAAGAGAAGTGAGTTTCCTCTTGCGTGAAAGAAAGGGTTTCTCTTTAGTGTTGTACAAGTGTAGCACTGAAACACAGTGAGTTAAAAACATTGAATACAAAGGTAGCGGGGTTGTTCAATTGTAATTTTGCTACAATAGTAAAATTTTGTGAAAATATACATAAATTTTTGTTAAATGAATTCAATGTGTTAATTATAGTGATAGAAGTAAGTTGTTATGTTCTTACGTACATATATATGTTATCAATTATCAGTTGAAATGCAAGATGGCGACATTCTAGGTAGCGCCATCTATGTTTGGAAACAGTTTATATCTTCTTACATTGACCCGATATCTTATCTTGTTCATACTGGTATGCTTTATATACTTATCTATTGTTATTTTTTTGCAGATTATTAATACTTCTACTTCGTCAATATGGCGGAGTCTACATCAACATCTCCAACTTCTTGCAGAATCAATTTATTATCTTCAAAAGAAAATTATGAAAGTAGTAGGAATCTTTTTAACACATTTCGTGAGAAATTAAGAGCTAGGCCTCAACCTATAATTGCCCAACTACCGCCACTATCGAACAACAACACGAATTTACCAGTGCCACGAAAAAAACGCCGACGTGGACGACCACCTTCAACTAATTCACCATCAAAATCTTTTTCGAGTGGTGTCAACAAAATGGTAAGTTTTTTTTTTTTTTTTTATGTCGTAGTAAGTACAAAGTAGGTTGTTCATCCGAATCGATTTGATTTGTGATTCGAAGAAACTTCGATCATAAATATAGATAGATTGAATTTGAATTGATTTACAGTTATATGATTGCATGCTATACTCATTTTATACAAAATTTTTGTGTTGATATTAAACACCACAAAAATTGATCATATACTTGGATATATATATATATCAATTATAGAAATCTTCAATCATATGTTCTGAAATTGTTCAATTGGGAATTCATAACTAGATTACTTAGTGTTATTCTTATTCGGTTCAAAAATTGCATATTTCAATTGATTTGAAATTTTCATAAATTGTAGGCAATTCAACCTTGGAATCGAAATGCATCTCGAGCTTCTATGCGTCAGTATATTCAAAGGACAAAAGGGCTGCCAAAAACCAAGAAACCAGAAGGTATTTATTTTATATGATTATATAAATTGTGTCAGACTTTCATTTTTTTCATATTATTGTTTCTACAGCCCAAAGACAAATTGTAATCAATCGAACCGTCGAATTGATGAAAAATCCAGTTAATTATGGTGATCCTAAATCTAAATTGTTGTTTATGGCAAGTCTTGGCCTAGCTCCTAGAATTGGTAAGTATTTTCTCATTATTTTAAAGTATTATCAATCATTAACTACGTTTTTTCTTATTATTTTTCAGATCTTCCTGCAACTGCTCTACCTCCAGTGGTAAAATTGAAACGAGTTGACCCGAAAATTGTCTCAAGAGTAAGTACTTTTTTACAACATGACATGCGCATTGAAAAATTGTATCATTGTATCCATATATTAAAAAAATCTGTTATGTATATTTATAGATTCAAGCTCGTGATGCAGCAAGAAGAGCACGATATCAACAGTTTATGTTATCTCAACGTCTACATCATCGTTCTCCTACACGTAATTATCCTCATTCATCATCACGTCCTTTAACCCAGAGACCCTTATCACAAGTACATCAGCAAAATTCCTTTGCTAGACGCATGCCACCACCTTCAAATGATATGTTCAATAGACCATCATTAACATTACCTAGTCATATTCAAAATCGTTTGCGTCAATTTACTCCAAATGTACAACAACAACAGAACAAACAAATTCCTCCTTATACATCTCAAAATCCTGCTAATTATCAAAGATCTTCTATGCCAGTTAGAACACATGATCCTCGGCTTACTTCAAACGCAGCACAAATTCCTAGACGTGTTCCTCAAGTTTTAGCAGTAGTTGATCTCATTTCTGATGATGAAGATGAAAAACCAAAAGCAGTAGCAACAGTCAATAATAATAATAATTATAATAGATCAAAACCAATGCCTGCCTCTATTAAAGCTAAAACACAGCCATTAATAGTTAATAAATATGTTAATGAATATTCCAGAACATATGCTAATAATAATGCTCAAGTGCAACAATTAAATCAATCGATATCAATTCCACAAAAATCAAATGTAAATCTCCAAAAAACAGTAACTAATGAAATTCAAGATGTTAGAAGATCTCTAGATAATAGTAACGCCTTGAAACTGCAACAACTAAAGTCTTTTTATTCACAGTCACAACAAAATAATAGAGCAGCCTCTTCTCCTTCCATTAGACCATTAAATTCCAACAATGGTCTAAGGAATTCACAACAACCACCTACATTTGATCCATCTTATTACAAGAAATATCCTACGGTAGGAGAGTTTCGTGCATCTATCTCTTCTTCTACAACTACAACTCATAACAATAATAACCATACAACTCCTCATAATCATAAAGAAGACTATACAGAATATGCTGGCATTATTGGAAATCATTTTCTAGCTGGTAAGAATGTCTTTTTTTAGAGTATGTAGGCTCTTGGACAATAAAATTAATGAAATTCTCTTTTTTTTCTCTTCATTCTCATTTTAGGAATTTCTGATAATCTTTCACAGTGTAATACTTCCATTGCACCAGTTTCAGATGATCATGATCCATTAGACGGAGTTGACTTAGAAATGCCACAAGTAATAGAAGAAATTGTTCTTGACTAATTATATTTTACAAAGACATCATCACTTACTACAAGTTGCATGATTACAGTATTTGTTTATATCATAATATTTACTAGCATATAAATAATATATATCTTTATAGTAAAATTAGATTGTTAAAATACATATATATTTATATTATATAATACTGACATTATACGAGTTGACTGGATTGTGTAATACTTTTCATTACATTATATATATTTATACTAGCGAAATTAATTAAACACGATTAAATATTTTTAGTATTACATATAATAATAATTCCTTCATCGCCTAATATTAACTACGTATTTATTGTTACGTAAATTATCATAAGATGGTTGATGTAATGATCTACACCACCTAAAATTATATAGTTTTGTATGGTGACTGTTTGTAATTACATATACTATAGTGGCTTCATGTATAACTTCTATATACATAACGATATGCGAAAGATATCGTTTATGAAAGAAAAAATATGAAGAATAAATATAAAAATGAAATGTCTGTTTTATGGACATATTACACATAAAACTAAACATATAAGATTATTGTATTTATTTACACATCATTTGTACAATAATAATTTATATACAGAGCATGAAACATAACTTTATAAAAGATCATCATCATCAGGTATATACTCATTAGACTAGTTTCGTACGCGAACTTCCATCTTCTGCAGTATCGTCATTAAATACATAATATTTTTTCCTCTTAAAAAGTGAAGCATTTTTAAAGAACTTATTGTAGAGAAATGTCACGACAAATCCAGGCTATAAAAATGTGACAGCAAAAGAATTAGCATATTATAGAAGTTGCCAATTTACTTTCTTACTATGAATAAATACGGGAAGCCTAGTGAGAATGTTTTCATTAAAAGCCATATTGTCGTCTTTCTTCCTTCTCCTTGATGTTCAATTATAAATTTTAGCCCAAATTTTCTTACTAGAGTTCTTGTTCCTTGTCCATAGTAAATTGGTTCTCTAGAGAGAGTGAAGAAATTGATTAGATATTGGATATAAGTACATAGCCTAAAAGATTCGCATTCACTTACTCCCAATAATATGATTGTTGTTCCCATTGTTGATATCGGCCAAAAACTGGGCTGATTACATAACGAGGAACACAAGTTGACTTCCAATCAAAATTACAATCCCATTTGACAGTTATGCGGAAGATTTGTCCCTTTAATTATTATTTTTAATCGTATATTAACTAATAACTATATGCAAAATGTTGACACAAATCTGTCTTCTTATTATGTACTTACAGTAGAAGCTACATTTGCATAAGAGATGAATCCAGAATAGATAACAAGATCATGAATTGTGAACCAAGGGCACGTCGGATCATTAATTGGGTGAAAATTGCATTGTGGCTTTCCTTCCCTTAATTCTTGCATTCCATAATATTTACTTCCACATTCTGGAAAGTCTGCAGTAGTTCTTAGCAAAACAATTAAATTTTTTGAGTATTCTAACATTGCTCCAGTGTATGCATTTGCATTAAGTCCTCCATAAGGTTTTCCAGATAGTGGCAACAACGGACACCAACCTTCAATTTCACAAGTCCACGTTCCTGGCTCTCCTAATTGAATGCCGTAACTGTAAAAAATTAGTAATCAATACATACATAAAAATCCCATTCATTATTATCTGTCAATGACAAACGTACAATTTCAAGGTATCATTTGTGTTTTGTACACAACGTCCTGTTTGAAGGCCAGACACAGATTGAGATCCTGATTTACATTTAGTAAATTGAACATTGTCGCCAGTTGAAGTACTATTGTCACTATTTGTGTTGTTGTCAGTAATTGTGCAAATACTTTTTGGCACATTTGGACTCTAAAAAAGAGAGAGTTTTTATAAACACTTAAAATATAAATAAAAATTCTTCAATAAACTTACTTCAGGACAAGTCGTTTGAGTTTGATTAGGAGTCACTAATATATTACTCATTACTGTAAATCCATCTGAGTTGAGTTGAATGATTTCTGATGCACTCCAAAATTTTTGAAATATTTTAGGATATTTTTCAGCCAGATCCCATGTTTCCTCTGGCATATAAAATCCTCCAAAAGATTGAAATGAAGTTACTCCTTGAACATTGCAATGTAATTGATGAGCTTTATGATACACCATAGAATATCTGTAACAATAAATTGAGACAAAATCTTCTAATTATATAATGAAACTCTTGAGATTAAAGGAAAAACTTACACAGCAAATAGAACTATAATAAGAAATAATTGAATCAAATAGCATAATTGTAATTTTGTATTATCAGCTTGAAGAAGCCGAGGAGTAGAGTAAGTTTGTAAAATGCTCATTATATATTCAAATGTTAAAACTTTCTAAACGAATATTTTGTAAACTGTACGAGTAGTGATTTTCACTAAAATATTTTTGAAATGGTATGATGACCATTTCCACTTTTCTATATAAAGTTCTAATTATTCTTAATTCTATTATAATATAATTATCACACACTCAATCTTCTCTCAATCAACTGCAACACTTTGTAGTCAATTTATATATAAAAGTTAAGTGATGAACAATCATCAGAAGTATTAAAATATTTATTCCTAGTTAACAACTGTATGACTCTTGTGTTTTAATAGATAATAATGGTGAGATATTATTACAATTATTATCTCTAAAGGGTGATGATGTAGACAGGAACCGAAATGGTAAAGGTGAACAGAGAGATTTAATCTAGGTTATACATAGTTAGTTAGTCAATGTACAATTTATGACTGACTAATCAATGTAGTGTCACTTATTGCCCTGTGACTTTCCACATATGTATGTTACCTATTACAAGTCCTTATCTGGCTTTTGTGTATAAAGATAAAAAAAGATGATGATATGTAATCATTATATTATATTTTCATATGTCAACATTACATACTACAAAAATTCATCATGAGACAAGCGACTCAGCATTGAAACACGCCTTTGGTTAAATAGTACTTGTCTTCAATGAGAAAAAAGTCAAGTAATTACATACTTCACAATTATACATTACTATTGTTTAAACAAAAACGATGAAATAAAAAGTGTGCCAACCAACCAACTATATTTGTAGTTGACTTTCAAATATATATCTGGAGAATGTCTCATCTCATGTTGTCGCATTTGGTTGTTCCTGATGCTAAAATTATTTGCATGCACTTTAAATTTCATACGACCTTCTCTCAAGTGCATACACTATTAATTTCTGCTGATTCATTTGTAAACAATAATTACATTGCATAATACTTATATATTATTGTCAGAAAAGATTGTATTTTGACTTTACGACGACATTTTTTTACTACAATCTTTATCATTTTAATTCAGGATTATTGCAGGATGCTAATCGTTAAATTTTGGACTAGATCTATGAGAATTATTTGCATACAAAAACATTGTAGAGGATGATCTCAACAACGTTTGTTGTTAGCGCATGAATATCACTTTCTGATTGTGGCCTTGAATAAAATTTTCACATTATATTAGTGAATTCGCTGTGAACGTAAATATACAGAGGAAAGGAAAAGATTTAAGTACATTGCATAGTATAGTTAGTAATAGTAACATTGTGTATGAATACAATATTATCAGCTTTTGACGTTTCTCTACTCTGAATATAATATGAGTCATTAGTAAACGACAAGTTTGTGAGTCAAACGTATTTTATTGTGTTATTTTTGTATAAAAGAAAAAAGAAACATTTCATTGTAAACATTCAGTGTTCTCTAGTTGAAGAGGAAGTATCAAAGTTATCGGTGATCTACATTTGACATTCTGCAGCAACGTCCGCTCCACAGTGATTTTGTATCTGTATAATCTGTAAAAGGTTTGAACATATAAATTTTTTATCATAACTATAAATATGCAATATAGTCTTTTCTCCAGTGGCTTAGGTAGTGGTTACACAGATTTCTTAAGTCCTAATTTCAACAATATTTTTAATAGGAAGAAAACCAACAAGAAAATGCCAGCAACAGCAAATTTAACCAACTTGACAACATTTCGCGTATCTAGTGAAAAGGCAACAAAAGTCAGTTTACATCAAAGAGAAGATGAGAAAAAGTATGCCCATGTAGCAAGTCATCTTCATCTTTTTCGTCAAGCCAAATGTGGAGAAATTCTTCATGGAACTCAATTTGCAAAAGAAAATGTTTACGCCACTAACAACAGTTTAGTTGATTCTGCCTTGAGAGCATATAATCAACATCATAATTTGATTCTAAGACCAGATGACATATGGACAGCTATAATTACACAATTTTCATTTTATATCAATGCTAAAGCAGAAGAATTTCGTGGACAATTTGTCAATTTTGATGGGAAGAAAGAATTAGAAATTAAAATCCCTGGAACTTTACGCTCTGCACCTTATGATTTATTTGTTACTCTCATGTCCGAAGAAATTCATAAGAATTTAGTTGATGGCCAAGTCAAAGATTGGATCTTACCAAATTTCTCTACAACAACTAAAAATGATTTAGTGACATGTGGTGTAGTATTTATGGCTGCAATGAAGAAATATTTTGATTTCAAATGTTGTCTTATGTGTGGAATTCCAGAAATTTCTTTAGATGGCTCAGTTGAAGATTGGAAAAATATTAAGGAGAGAGTTAGCAAGTTGAGAAGTTATAGATTAGATAAATGGGCTGATATGCTTGAACCAATTTTGGAACAATTTGTTAAAGCTAAAAGTGGAGATGTTGATGGAGAATTTTGGGCAAAGATTTGTAATTATCATGGTGGTGGTAGTGGACCTAGATACATTAGTGGATGGATTACAGCATTTTGTTATTTTAAT
>VCNE01002308.1:0-13263 GCA_009869805.1 Oncopodura yosiiana
TCATAAACAAAAGTAGCCCAAAAGAAGACAAAGATAAGAGTTGGTAAGAATCTTGCCTAAAGAAAAACATTCTGATTAGGTTATAATATATTTTTATTTCATAAAAAGTAAAAAAAGAAAGTGACTAACTCTTTCTGCTCCACTTCCAACGATTAATGCTGGCGCTGCAAATGCAACACCAAACAAAATATAAAAAACATAGCACTTTAGATTTTGAATTTATAAATATATTGCTCATTATATCTTTTATTACTCTCCAAAAACTCACAACTAATAATTAAACTTTTAAATATGTATGATGATTACAAAACACAAAAACATTAATTTACTATTTGAAAACAACATTGAGCTAAATCACCATCAAAATTAAATTAATCAGTCTCATCTAAATATTCATCTTGTGAATAAAAAGCAGAATCAACAAGATTTTCTTCATTGTTAAGGTTCCAATACCATTCTTCTTGACCGACTTTATTGAGACCACCGGTTTCTTCATTTTCGCATTGGAAAGTAGTTATGAAGTGGGTTTCTTTTTGTCTAAGCTCTGCTTCAATGTCTGATTGATGTAGAATTGTGAAGATCAGGTCACTTGGTGAATGATGACCATCATCAAAGTGTAATCTAACTGATGATAGTTTTTGATTAAAATGACCTGGAATTCTACCACCCTCACCAAATGCACTTCTGCGACTCATTCCAACATAGCGAGCTCCCATACATTTCTTGCATTGTATCAAGTAGACAATGCCTATTGTGAAACAATTGAATTCTCCTCGGATAATATATTCAAAAAAACTCCCATCTTTGAAATAGATCTTGACTTTTTCCTCAAGTGATGGATAGTGATTCTTAAAACAATTCCTACCGTAGCATCTTTTGGTTCCATTTGTCTTTGGTGCATCGTATTTTGAGAACTCGTTAAACCAAGCACATTGTTCTAGTAGTAAACAAATACAAAATTGATTTTAATTCCTTTAATATGGTTATGAATATATATGTATATTACTAATATTACCTCTAAATAAATTTGATTGTTTTGGTTTTTCTTTTTCTACATAACCTTGTGGTGGTGGAGTGGTATTAATTTTTTCGACTTTTGCCGAGTAAAAGCTAACTTTACTTTCACGTCCTTCTACAGCTTCTTCTTTATCGTAGGTGAAATCACATTTAAATCCTTTGAGTCTTGAGCGATTTAGAAGTCCGCAGAGATATTGAATTGTATTTTCAGGCAAGGATTTAAAATAAATCTTCTTGTAAGTTGAATTGAAAAAATCTTCAAGCTTCTTTCTAATGAAAGTTGAATGCATAGCACGATCATTGTCAGCAATAAGAGCACAGGTGCGAATGAGATCATGGTTACTTTCTTTTCCATAATTAAATGTTGGAGATCCATAAGATTTCTTTTCTGAGTCATCATCAGTCTCACCATTAATAATATCACAAAATTCTGTAATAAAAATATATTGTATTAGAATTATAATAATTAAAATATGAATTACAAATTTTGGTGTTTACTTACTATTAAATCCGAATCCTTTTCCTATTTTCAGAAAGTCTCTTTTGAAAGATGGTTTTGTTAAGTCTTTGATAAACATCATTTTATATTGGCTCTCTCCTTTGACATTAACTCTCTTTAGACTTTCTCTACTAGCACGAACATGAGGAAATTCTCTCTTCTGCAATAATTGTACAAACTGACGAGTAATATGGACGGAAACGGCAGCAGTAACTTTGTCAATTGTACATGTCTCTTGTTTCTTATCCATTATAAACTTGTTGACTTTTGTGCACAATTCTGGTGTGCTACATTTGTGCCTGGACAAACAAAGAGTTTTGGCTCCCAAATCATTGCTGAAGATAGCTCGATTCACTGCTGTAGTCTCTTGAGCTGTAAAATATAAAGTAAATCATTAAATAAATAAGCAATCAATATAATAATAAATAAAGAATTTACCAGATTGCATTTCGTTACGTTTCTCATGACCAAAAAATGTTTGATCTTTATTTAAACTATCATCATTTTCATCACCATCAAGATCAATTCCATCGTCACTCTCATTTTCACTACTGCTCTCATCCTTCTTTTGTTTCTTCAAAACAGATGTTGATGGTAATGGTAGTTTTCTCTTCACGTCTCTGTAAAATAATAAATTGATTAGATATTAATAATTACAATAATTAAAAGTTTTAATTTTTAAAACTTACTTAGAATGATCGAAATCGTCATCTGATCCTGCATAATATATATCATCTTGTTTTACTACTAATTTTCTAACAGGCTCCTTTGTCTTGTAACCACCAAAATTTTGATCCATAGGAGGAAGACGAACTGGTTTACTTTTCAAAAACTTATCTATTTCTTCGTCACTAGTATCACTAAATGAACTCATTTTTATAAAAATCTGATTCAGTTTCAAAAAATAAACTAATCTAAAACTACAAAAATGAGAAAACTCCTAAAACGAAACAAGTGACTAGCGCTCTTTTGTGACTTTTGTCTTTGACGTCTCTTTTTGTGTAATTTATTTATTCCCTCGTTTTGATTGCGCGCGTTGTATAGACTTACTTATTGCTGCAAACATTCCCTTGTAATAATAAAATAATAAACAAGTCAATAACATTTATTTAATATTGAGGTTATCAATTCATTCATATACATATATTTGTATAATGACGTACTTGGTAAATATAGAATGCTAGGTCAGGAATCTTTGGATTACCAACAGAAGGTTCTTGTCCATTTGTACCAAGTAAAAATGCATGATTTACATTGCCAATGATTGGATTGCCTCCTGACGTACTAAATGTTATGCTATATCCAAATAAGAACCACTAAAGAAAATAAAAAAGAATATATTTGTCAGTAATTATTAATCTTTTATGTTTTGTCTCAGTTTGCCTCTCACCTGTACTCCAACAACTGCAATTGTACATACACTCAACATAATCATTTGTAAGGCATGTTCTTTTCTTTGGAGACCACTATAAAAGTAGCCAACACCTAATACATATACATAATTATAAGATTGAATAAATCAATTTTTTCTATATTTTAGACTTGTAATTTTTACCTGGTATCATAATAAAAACTAATACGGTCGATGTAAGGATCCATGCTATATCTCCAGATGGAAAAGTAGTTGATGTAGTTGTTACATTTTCTCCAGCAGTAGTAGTAATAGGAGTTTCAGTAGTTGAATTTAAAAGCAATAAACTACCAATAGTAGTAGTTGTTGAAATTTCTTCTATTTGTCTTAGCTCTTCCATTCTAATACTGGTTTGAGAAGAAATGTTGACTACTTTGCTTACACTTTCACTTGCTCAACTAAACTGAAAAATATAAAATTGTAATGCTTACATTTTCAACTTTGGAAGAAAGTTTTTGCCTTAATTACTTTTAACCTTGTCTTATCTTAACCTCATTATTATTACTCATATTTTCTTAAATTCATTTTCGTGGACGCATCTTATTGTTGTAATGAGTTAGATACTAATTATACTTCTGTAGATAGGATTAACGACATTACTAATGGAAAAGTTGATTATTTATGAACAAGTTTCACTTATTTTTGTTTATCTTTGCTACACAATATACCTATGATTATTATTGTATGTCACGGAAAAGATGATCTCTTCAGAAAATAAATAAATAAAACAACAAGTGCGTTAATGCACCTGACGTCAATTAATGATTGTTTTCGTTATTATTATAGTAGTAAGAAGAAGATGAGTCGCAGTAATAAAAAGTGATAATCTCACAATACCCATATATCAGACATTTTATATACAGATTTATTATTCCATGATGTGAAACATTATATAGATAGCTACTTATGTAATACATACAATTCTCAATAAAGATTATTACGTATGCATACTTGATCTACATTCCAATGTGATTCAACTCTGACCCATCATCTTCATATGGTAAATTTAATTCATCTTTTACATAAGAATTCATTCTTTAAACATTTTGTTATCAACAAGGAATAGGTCACAAGATGAAGAGCGAGAGTAATATTTAATCTTTGATGACGGGGGTGTGTGTCATATTCACGAGCCTATGAAAACGTCGGAACTGAAAAATTATGAACTGCTTTGCAACTTATATAATTTTTTTATGTATCAATGGCCTACGTGCAGTGCAGTGTGCAAAGAATTCAGAGATAATCTTGAAATGAGTCAACAACAAGTATTCTATATCTTTGCAACTTATTGCGTATATACATATTGCAGATTTATATAAGCCAAGGGAATCTTGTGACCAGCATATAATAAGTTGTATGTATAACTGTCGTAATCAGGAAACAAATAAGCTAAAAAAATGATGACGACAATAATCCCGCAAGACAACAACTTCTGTCTTTGGTAGAGAGTATAAAAAGAAGCAACTTACTTAGCTAATCATATCAGTTTTATAAAGAAGTAACAAGCTAAAGCAACTAATAATAAACTTAATTACAATTTTCCTATAAAAATACTGGAACTACTCTCTGATTCTCTAAACAAAATGAAGACATTCCAAATCATCATTTTATTTGCTGCAACTTTCTCATTTGCCAAAGCTGCTAGTATTATTACTACTGGTGAAAATACAACATGTGCAGACATTGTTAAAATTGAGTCAATTGGAGTTCTCAACTATTTAGCCAATGTAACATTCACAGTTCCTGAAGATCTAAATGGAATTGACTGGCGAGCTGACATAATTACAGATTTTCCATTTACTTTTCTTGGGGTAAGATTGAGACAAATAAACTTCTTTCATCTCTCTCTCTCTCTATTTTAAGAACTTAATTTTTAATAAATTTTTATTTCCTTTCTCAATAGGGATGGAATATTTGGATTCAAAGTGAACCTGAAGATGGAAAAGCTAAATTCCGTAGCCGTAATTTCAATTCAACTTTAACTCAAGGTGATACTCTCTCATTTCGCTTCCGTATTTCATGGTTCAAAGGAGAAAAAGTTCCAAAAGTTGTTAATTTGAGCTGGGAAGGTATTCCAATTTGTCAAGATTTAACTCATGAACAACAACAACGTAACAATGCAAGAAGAAGACGTACTCATAATTCTCAAAATCGTGCTAGTGGAGAAAGAGTTCATATTAGGCAAAGAAGTCCAGTGCAATAAAAGAATATTTAATTGTGCTACTGTAGCACATTAATAATTATTATCAATGTATTATTTTGTTGTACAAAATGTGAGTTTATAATGTATTACATTGTGTTTTAAATAAATGAGTCGTATATATGTTTTATATATAAAACCTTGATATTTTTGTTTTGGTTATTTTGTCATTATAATTAAATCATCTACTTTCTAGATTCATTTACATCTCATGTCATTGAAAAAATTACATATGACGGAAATTTTATAATTGTTTGTCACAAAAAGAGTGAAAAACATCGAAAGGAAGTAAGAGAAACTTATATGATTACATTTTAATATTTTTCATAAGAATTTTTAGTATAAAAGGACGTAACGTAAGAGAGAGACCCTTGACATTTGATTCTATTTATTCTTGAGAAAATATTGATCAGATTTAAATTCATTTAAGACAATTTATATGAAGGTCGTATGTAAACATATAACTCAAATTGTGTAGGTTGTAGTATAGAGTAAGCAGTGCTACATTTGAGTAAAATCATCAGCATCCTGTAACTTAATAATTAGATATCCGGTAAAGACATCAGCGTCGAAAATTGTTTTTGCCACAAACATACATATTTCGTCATTCTACAGCATTTACTTGATGATACTTAATAATACTTTACTACCCACTTGTTAAATTTTTTCTTCTGATGCGCAACTTCTGTGAACGAGATCTCCTCTAAAATGAAACTCTTTGATTGAGACAGTAAAGTTTTGAAAATCAACAAGAATGGATCTTGCACCTTGGTGGACAGCTTTATTATTTTTATCTGGTTTTGGCATTGTTATGCTGATTTTATATTGGATTCTAACAAATAAATGTCCACCATTTAGATTTATTAAAAGATCTTGTGCAATGGAAAAATTGTGTCAAGGGTGCACATACACGGCAATGCATATTGCAAAATTTGCTGCATTTTCAACAATAGAGCCACCACAAGAAAAAGAAAATAATAATCAAAACAATCAACCAGAAGAGACACAAACAGTAGTAGCTATTGATATGCCAGAGAACAATGATCATGAGAAAGAAGAGAAAGTACAAGAGCAACAAATAGCAGTTAAAGCATTATCAAAAGTTGAACATATTTATGATGAACCAAGAACAACAACAGAACATGGACAAATATCATCAATGCCAATTGTAAATTACAATAATAATCATCATCATCAAGCTTCAATAATTGACATGGAAAGAGCAGTGGAGATTCATAGACAAAAATCAAAAATTGGAAATAATAATGGACAACANAAAAATTGGAAATAATAATGGACAACATCCAAGTACAATCATTATTTCTGTTCCTGTTCAAGTTCATTCTCCAAATAATAATTCTTCTTCTCATCATCTTCGTTCTTCAGTACTACCACCAAATCATCATCCTCCTCCTGTTCCAATACCAATAAGAACAACAAGTTTATCACCACCACCAGTTCCAAATCATCAACAATTATTATTACAACAACAGCAACAACCATCATTTCATTGTCCATTGATGATGATGCCATGTTATGAATGTGAGCAAGAGAAATTTCAACAACAACAGCAGCAATTCGAATTGATTCGTAATAAGTTTCCACCACCTAAATATGCTAATCTTAATAATAGAAGAGCATCTCTTCCTCATAGAGATACATTTCCTCCATCAGCTACAGAACTTCGTAGACTTCGTTATGCTAGTAAAAGTATGAGAGTTAAAAGATGTCAATCCATGGAAAAAAGAAAATCTAGAGAAGATAATACTGGTGATGAGAGTAGTGGAGAACATATTAGAAAAAGTAGAAGGTCAAGTTTGACAACTTATACTAGAGCAAAATCTACAATTCAATGGGAATCTTCTACTACTAAAAATTCTAAAAATACAGCAGCAGTATTAACATCATTTTCTGCAATTGCAGGAAGTCAACAATTACGACGTGTTAAACATTTAAGTTTGAAGAGAGATACTAAATTGTACTAAAAGCATATATACTAAAGATAATTGTATGTTTATTTTACTATACTGTTATTTATATTTCACACAGGAAACAACGTCAATTTAGTCTAGACTTGTCAAAAAGTATGGTAAATATTGCCAAAGAAAAAGAAAGGAGTAATAGTGCTAATACTACTGATGATATTCTTGGTTGGCAACATGAACAATTTGTAAAAAATTTAAAAACATGGAGAGAGCAGCAGAAACGAAGAAATTCTTCAGTTTATTGGGAAGGCTATCACTACTATTTTTATCCCAAAGATCAAAATCAACAACAACAACAGCGTCCAAACCGCAGAGGTAGAAAAGTTAGCTTAGTCTGTCGCCCTTATGAATGACAGTGACTTGGGACAAAATAAAATTAGCATGTTTTATGGTATTCCATCTTTTTGCAAATCATCTGAAGAGTAAGTGTAACATATTATATTATATGATGAAGATTCATTATATGATAACTTGATTGATTTGAATTTCAGATCAAAAGAACTATTTGTGTAACAAAAATAAATGTATATGTACTTGAGAGAGCAAACACCACTACAGAAAGCAAACATTTGGACAATAAATATTTCTATGTCTTAAATAAATATATATTATAATTTATTTTTAATTCCCATTTTCAGCCATATAACTTACAAAAAATATATATTAACCAAGTAATTAAAAATAAATGTATAAAAATTGGGTAACAAATTACAATGTAATTTTTTTGTTCGTGTAAAATAAATTCATTGCTTTAAATTGTTTGCTAATTGACTGGAAGTCTCATTCTTCTTCTATTAGTTGAGCCACCACTTCTCTTTCTCAATTCTTCATCGTGACGTCTTCTTCTTAAAGCCTTGGTTGCTTCAACACTTTGACCATTATTTGAACAGATTTGTTCACCTTCCCAAATAAGACTTATGACTTCTGGTACTGGCTCATCAATATACCATGAAATACGGAAGCGAAATGTAACCAAATCACCAGCATTAATTGTCATATTGTCATTTTTACTTGTAAATGTTGCTTTGCCTTGAGCTGGTTTTGATCTAACCCAAACATTCCATGCCTGAATTTGAAAGAAATTTAGAAATTAGTACTTACAAGAGAAAATAAGAAAAGAGCATTTTTATTAAATTTGTTCTCATTATTACCCCTAAGAAAGTATACTCAACGTCTGTTTCCATTTCCATAACCCAATCAGATTGATCCAATGGTTTAGGTGCTACAAATGTAACATTAGCCAAATAATTGAGTAGTCCACGGCTTTCTTCAGTAATGAATATTTGAACAATTGTAAGCTTCAGTAGAACTAGTAATAAAGAGAAAAATGGTGATAACTGCAGTAAAATATTGCAGTGAGTGCTTCATGATGAATTTTTTCAAGTATATTTGTATAGATGTAAATCTGGCTTCAAGTAGTAGACAATGAATGATGATGACTGTTTTAAAAGTGCTTTGACATGGAGTCTTTTTATAGTAAACTAAAAAAGGATTATAATGACGCGTCTCTAAATAATACTAATTAACCTGTTTTCCTGACTCACATTTGCGGATTGCAAAAATAATACACACATCTGGTTTACATGAGATTAGTTTAGTTGAAAGACGCAATTTAATTATGTACATCTCTAAATCTATTCTGTAGGTGTGTCACATACTGAGTAGATATTAGTAATTCCAATATTCTTACACAAGCAACAACAAAAACAACCGTACAAGTGGACTACACCTTGCATCAGACCAATTGGCAAAGAGCTTATATGACTAATCTTTTCCTTACTTATACTTACAAATGATAAATAATAAAAACAGATGCGTATTTCATACAATAGACAGAAAAAAATTGACGTGATAAATTGCTACATAATTTCTGTTGTTTTCCAGTCAACTTCTTCCTACAATATGTATTCTGTTGTTTACCTGACTTGCGAAAATAGAGATTATGTTACAAAAGAATGCCAAAGCAAAGACGATTATTATTGCAAACATCAATATATATTTTTCTACTATACTTTATTGACACTACAAAAAGTAACACAAAATAATAGAAGAGTAGTTTACAAAACTGGTAAATATATCATTATATACTGTCAAAGAAATATTGCAAAAAAAAATTAATTCATAATAAAAGATAAGTAGTAGTAAAAGAAGTATGTACTTATAAAAATTTATAAGATGAAAAAACGTTAATTTATGGTTGGTAGTCAGAGTCATCAGTATCATCAGTATCAGACTGACCAGATTCAGCATCAAATCTTTTTTTCTTCTTTTTTTGCTTTACGTGGCTTTGGCGTATGCTGTTTCTTTTCAACTGATTTCTCCTTTGGACTTTTAATTGGTTTTCCTGTTTCTGGATCTCTTGGCTTTGGTTGGTAGTCAGAGACGTCAGAGTCATCAGTATCAGATTCACCAGATTCAGTATCAATCTTTTGTTCTTTTTTTGCTTTGCGTGGCTTTGGAGTATGCTGTTTCTTTTCAACTGCTTTCTCCTTCTCCTTTGGACTTTTAATTGGCTTTCCTGTTTCTGGATTTCTTGGCTTTGGTTTTCGTCCACGTTTACGACCAAGCTTCTTAGTAACTGTAGAGTTTTTAGTATCATCAAGAAAATTCCAATCTTCATCATCATCAGTGTCATCTTCAGTTGTGGTTTCACCAGTTTCAGTATGGTCAACCAGTCTTTGAATTTCACACCAATTAGCAAGTTTACTAGCTTTAGGAATATATGGTCGTTTTGTTTTAGTATTGAGAGCCTTAGTACGACAGAAGCGAGCATAGTACTTGTATATTTCATTTTCAAAATCAGTTAAATCATTGAAAGAGCTCTGAGGTAAAAGTTTAATTCTTCTAATATGAATTGCAGATGCTACACTTTGAGGATTATCAGCATGAAAAGTACCTAATTAATAGTAATAGTAACATTAATAAAGATGAAAATTATTAAATATTTCAAAACTATATGAAGTTGATTAAACTTACGACGATCAAATGTTTTCTTTCTTGCTCCATGCTTTTGAGTCCATTCTTTCCAATATGCATCTCGAGTTGCAGTATAACTTTTAAGAGATTTGATAGTATTGGAAACAATATCTCGATCAAAAGTTACAAGCATGTAAATAAGACTTTCTTCAATTGGTTCACGATCACGAGAAAGTCCTGGGAAAACTTTATAATTTTCTGGTACTTTCATTTTTTGAATTCTTTCCAATAATTCAATAATATCTTTCAAATGTTTGTATTGGAAAATATTGTAACGTGTCATAGAATATGCTTCATGATACTGTTATAATTATTTGAGAAATGAAAAAGGAAATTAAAAATTAATATAAGTGAGACGAGTCCAGTTTTATCGTGAGTTTATATATGAAAGTCACTAATAATAATTACCTCTTCCAAAGATGTGAAACGCTTTTCAGCAAGACGTCTTTTTAAAATTTTATAACGAGTCAAACATCCTTTACGATTTTTAAATGAAACAAATTCTTCACAAATCCTTTGCCAATTTCTTTTCATTGTAACAGCCAGTTCTAACAATTTTTTATCTTCTTCTAGAGTCCATGGTACAATCCAATCACTAAATAAATTATTAGCTCGATCTCTCCAAGTTGTTTCAAAACGCCAAGGTAAATATTTCAAAAGGAGGCCAAAATGTCCATCAAGTACAAGTAATGGTTTAAGTTTTTCAATTGTAAGAAGAAGTAATGCATCTTCAACATAATAATCAATTGAATATAATATTAGTATAGAAAATAAAAATAAATTAGCCAAATATGATGCAACGACTACTATTTTTATTCTACTTACCTTCAACACGAGTAAATGGACCATTTCTTAAAACAGGATTAATAGTTTTCTTATATCTTTCAATAATTTGACTTTTTGTAGCAGTTGGATCATCAAGATGAGCAGCAATATATCTCCAATTAACAGTAGCACATGATTCTGGTGACATCAATTTATTCTTAACCAATTCATCTTTTTCTTCATCCCATGTCATTTTTTTTGGTAACTCAATACGATTTCTCCAACGAAAAAAACATTGATACATTGTTCTCACAGGTTTTCCTTCTTGAATAGTCACTTGATTCAATTCTTTTGCAACTTCCTCCCAATTATGTATACCAAGTCTAGTAATAATATCTTTCAATTTTTTTGTTTCTTCTGATGTCCATCGTTTTGAATTAATTCTTGGATCAGCTTCATGTATCCAAGCTAAACGACAATCTTCATCTGTACGACATTTTCTGGTTTTCATCATCATTTTCAATGATGTATTTATCCAATCAATTTTGTACTCACGGTTGACCAATATACCTTCATACGAAAGTCCTTTTACAAATTTTTCTTGACAAGTTCTAAAAGCTGCAAGTAAATCTACTGGTATTATCACTCTTGCAATGAATTTATCACACCGATATATAGTCTTGCTAATTGTATTTTGATCAAATTTTGTATTTTGTTTAGGTTTAGGTGGACGACCTCTTGGTCTTTTAACTCCATTAGGCATTTCACTAATAGGTTCTTCATCTACTTGTTCTTCTACTACTATTTCAGTTTGAGCTTCAGTTTCTTGTTGTTTTTGTTGTTGCACATAAGCTATATAAAGATCTTGCTCATACTTCATATGAATGTCATGTAACTTCCATTCTACCAGAGCATCTTTTATACAACTTTTTAATGCAGCAACATCTTTTGTAGTCCCTAAAAGAGAAAAGAAAAAACATTTACTAACAATAATTTTTAAAAAAAAAGTTTTTTTTTTTGGATAGTGTCTCTCTTTCTCTTTTACATTTTTGTGGATCAAATCTAATCAAACATTCACTATAACGTTTTAGCTTTTCCATATCTTCACATGAAATTGGTGAACACAAAAATCCCTCATGAGATTTAAAATATGGTGGTTCCAATGCTGTTCTAATTGGTTTTAATCCCCAAATACTTGTTTCATCAAGTCTTGCACTCCTTTTCTCAATATTTTCATATTCATAATCAAATGCATCAACCAATTTAATTTTTGCATCAATAACTTCATCAAGAAGTTCAATTAGAGATTTAATAGCACTGACAGTTTTGTGATGATTTGTTTGTAAAACTAATAGTTTAGAAAAACATGCTTGAATAACTCCTATACAATATTAACAAAAATAAAAAAGACAAAACATTATTATTAACTGTTCTATTACTATCATTATATATGAATTGAATAATTGAGTACTTACTTTCAAGATTTCTGTAACAAACCTCATCATCAAAATCCATATTCTCAATAAATTCCTTCATTTGGAATTCGAAAAACCAATCTGGAACAAGCATTTTTACTCCTCTAGTATCTTGATTTTTAAATTCATCACTCATTTTCAATAACCAAAGTATATGTTCACAAAACATTTGTGTTGATTGAGATTGTTTAAGATCTATAGATCGAAGTTCAATTAATTTCTCAGGATCTACTTGAAATAATTCTTGACCCTTAGCAATCCAACGTTCTTGATTTTGTCTCAGAGAATCAAGTCTTTTCATAATTGAAGATGTTAAGTCGGCTTTGAGAGCTATATTTCAAAATAGACATGTAATAATATAATCTTAATTAATAATATATCAGATATTCATAAACTTACATCTACGATCTTTGAGAACTTCAAGCATAGTATTATCATCTGTATCTTCTTGATCCAATTTTAGTTTCTTCTCAGCATTACTTAATATTTGTTTTTTAGGTGCCGGACGAGGACACCTTTCTTCATCACCACCATCATCTTCTTTTTGTTTTCTTTTTCTTCCTTTTTTAGCTGGAACCTTAAATGTAATACAGATTTTTTGTAAAGAAGTCAATGTGAGATCGAACAAAGAATGTACAAAAATGACTAAATAATACAATTGTTGAGTTTACTTACCATTGTGTAATAAGTGTGACTTTAATTACCACCAGATTAATTAGTAAATTCCAAAAAAAAAATCTTCAGAGAGGCGACAGGCGAGACGCAGTTCACGCTTCACTCACTTTCAAATAACCGGTCAATTCATTCGACGTAAGATGTAGCATGTATGCAGATTCTCAACAATGAAGTGACGCAAAAAAAGTTCATGAAAAAATGGTGGTGACTGTTTCATGTAAAATTGTTTCTATAGTTTAAAAATTAGGAACTTTGTGGTC
>VCNE01002309.1:0-10329 GCA_009869805.1 Oncopodura yosiiana
TTTAACCAATTTAATAATTGTTTTCCGCAAACTTGTATTGCACTTTAATATGATCATCAAATACACTAAATGACAAAGAAGATTACCTTCAATTAACCGTTTGGTTTTTATTTTGTAGTATATTGCATTGCACTTCCTTAGCTTCCTACAGAAATATTTGATCTTACATCCCTATTATAGCTATAAATCAATTCACATATGACCTTGATGTACTAAAATTGTAAAATCAAATGTTCTACATAGAAAAATCTTGTTTAGAATCACGTTATATTTTTTCTTGAGACGTAGAATATGAAAACTTTGGACCGGTGTGTGAGAACACGAGATGCTTTTGTTGATACAAAGTTGTTGGCATTTGACTTGGAATTTTGTGTCACACGTCACTATTTTGTTTTGAGAAAGCCTTTTGCTTATGTTAGAAAATAGTTGCATGCAAGAGAATATAATTAGATCATTAGGAGTAGTATTACATATATATACTCATATCACACCTACCAAGTCCAAAGGTTATGTTTTAAAAAGTGTAATTAAGCGTGTCTATATTACATATTACAAAATTGCTATGCATTTCAATTTTCTGAATATTCATGATCACTTTAAGACTCAAAGGTCAAAAAGAAACTTGCTAACACATTTGCATAGAATTTGGTTCAATTTCCATCCATTATTTTATCTGAGAAATTTTACAAATGGAAATATTTAGTACTCATTGCACAATTTCTCACTTACAGCAAAATTGACCTGGTCTGGTGATGACACTATAATCATACTACATATACTTATCACTTTTTATGCAACTAATAGTTTAGCACATTAAACTTGGGTGTCGTAGGTTAATTTTATATTACTTTATGTACAATAAAAATTGAGTGTAGGAAGTAGTTATGGATAATGATATAAATAGGATAGTAGTAAAGTACTTAAAGTGAATTCAGTAGCAAATTAACTAAGTGGTTTATAGTTCTAGAAATTCCTATGTTTGACAAGGTCACCTCTACTGGTCAATTTCCCACAATGTTTTTTCTTTATTACTAACTCTCTTGACTCATATGGTTAAGTAAATTTGGTTATTTAGAGTATATAGGAAATAGGAACAGTCAACCAGACGTAAACGTAGGTACAAATGGAAGACGGAAAGCAGGATGTGGTTGCATGAAAATAAATGAAGCAAGCCAAAGAAACAATGAACATGTAGTTAAACAATATTATGGACAATTCGCAATCACTAATAGCCACTGTAGAACATGCTTTATTAGCATGAAGATCATATATGAGTTTACGGTATATTGTATATACACTCTACAGAAGAGATCAGAAAGTGAAGGACTTCCACTTTTAAAAAACTTACTTCTATACAAACTTCCATTGTATATCTAGTGACATGTACCTTTTCCGTAACATGCATTACAGCTAAAGAAGATACTTTTCACACTACATAGTAAAAAATTAGGAAATGGTTAAGAGATGTTAGGAAGTATCAATGACATAAATTCCTACCAAGATGATACTAAAGAAAAATTGTTTTGATGATAAAAGCAAAAACTAAAGGAAGCATACAAAGCACGTAAATACTAATTACCAAAACTATTTATTGCCTTATTCACCTCGAAATCTGAAAATATCAACTACCGCAACGTTAAGTATGTAGAGATATTCTCATTTTCTCAATCGTAGTTTCTGAAGTAATAAAGAAATTAATTATAAGTTCAGAGATAAGATAGCATTTGTCTCCGTCTGATTGATTTCTATTTAATATTATCACACAGTCAGAAGAGACAAGGCCAATGATAAAGTGAGACTGAGTTTTAACATTGGAATATAATATTTTCTTATTGCAAAGAATTTGGTACACATTATATGAGCTAATACAATAAATAATTCACCTTGGCCTTTTCTAAATTAGTATTGCATTATACTATTATGCTTCACATTTGATATATTTCATTTTTTTGGGAGTCTGATCTGATCCAAATTAGAATCAGCAGAGTGTAAAATACGATTTTAAACGCAACACAACAAATTTCTGTAGCCCATAACACTTGCTTAATGTTATGCACTTTACAATTACATGCCTGCTTACATTCACTTAGCTAGCAGTTTTTTAAGCGTAGATGTTAGAAAAAAATGAATGTCAAATGCCTTGCATAATAGTAATTTAATCTGAAGATTTAATACTTTGACCCTTTTCACAAGTAATTATTCTATATAACACGGTTTACGTAATAGTCAAGGTGCTTTGATATTATAAGCAATTAAGTTATTAATTCCGATGATAGAATTTATCAAAATCAAGATGTCATATAATGGACATTTGTCCTTTACAAATTGACATTTGACCACAACTAAATAATCAATTAGCGCACATGCATTTAAGCTTGTTGGCTCCTACTAAAATTATATATTATAAGCTCAGTGTAAAGTGCAAGTTGACCTTTAGCTCTTTAGTTTTAAACAAACTTTGCACTTTGAGCTCAACTCATATGTTCCACTGCCATTTGATATATAGACACTGTTATCAAATTGTCTTGAACTTAAAAAGTTTCTTTTTATGATGTATTAACTTTTTAACATATTCAACTTGAGGTATGTATTATAGAATATGTAAGAACTTATAAATTCAAAGTCTTTCTTATCTCTCACTCACTCAAATAGTAAGTAAATGAGACTCTGAACTTTCTTCTTGGTCTCTTTTGACAGACTATATATATGCAGCCTTTTGACATCTTTGACAAGAAAAGATAGCAAAGGCTAAACACGCTTAGGTACAAATGTCCTATACACGTCATTTCATAATTGGCAACAAAATTCTAACATCCTTTTAATTTATCTTGTGCTAAAATGTAAATTGAGAATATCATATCAACAAATTAACGTCATCAAATTCTTCCCATTACTCCATGCATACACTAAAGTACAATATAGACTTTGTACTACTGGATAAAAAAACATCGTAGTAGTTTTTGGCGGCTAAGAATTTTCATTAAGCATAACATGCTATAGATGAAGAAATATAGTATATGTGTACTACAAGTGGAGCAAATATGTCAATGAGACATTGCCAACATATTTGTGGCCAAGTTGCATTGACTTACTCTGTTAGTAAGGACATGATGTAGTTTGCCAAAAGGTACAAAGTGCATTTTGTCTATATTCACGACAAACCGAGACGTGTGATGATGATACTTATTGCGTGTGTATATTTTTATCTCTCTAAGAAATGCTGATGTTTGCAAACAAACTATGAACTATATGATATCTAGTCTTACACACACATATATATTAAAATACAGTTATTCCCCGATCTACCTTCAACTTACGTCAACTGGGCAAAGTTCAGTTAAAAGCCCGAACCGAGAAGCTATAAACAAAAATTACTATGCATATATGCTATACAACTTACTTACTCCTCCTCAACGGCTTATTTGTTTCTTCTATTTGAAGGTATATCTACAACATGATGGACTTTTATGGTTTATTGCATGTCAAAACTTAGCACCTAATTTCTTATTGATATGATATACCTCAACAGGGTTACAGTTTCAAAATTTCTTTTGAGAAATGCAAAGTGCAAGGTTCGTGTTTAAGAAAATCTTTCGATCTGTTGTGTATACAAGGAAAAAATAAAATATTCTAGCTAGTTAGCCTACATGTTAGAAATTTAAATTAATTCGCTGATTTAGGTTAGTTAGCAGGTACTTCCTTAATTATTATTTTGAATAAATGTGTAAACCCTGCCTCCACAGCTTATGCATGTTCCATGCAATTTCATGGCTTCTTTTTCGACCATGTTCAAAAACAAATACCCTATCATTATTTTCATCAACACTACACAGTGAACATGAGAAGTGAGCATATAGTTATAGTTTACTTTTTGTTTTCTCTCTGGATATGTGTTAGTATAGTATTATAATATTAGCATTAGGCAATTCGCCAGTGGTTCAAAAAACATATGACAAAACTTTCAAGGCACTTCAAATTGAGATCTAGATCTAAACACACTATAACATCAAATCTCATCTTTAGAGTCTCTCACAGTTTTGGTTTCTGTTCGGTATCTTGAACACATCATGTGAAATATTGAGAGAATCTTTTACAGTGAAAGTATTAAAAATATATATATTTTTTATAAAACCTCAAAGACTTTATTTTTTTGTGAATCGTTGAAGACGTTGGACAAGTTGAGATTTCCAGTGTGCAATTTTTCTTTTAGTCTTCCATAAAAGAACCTGATTTTCATCAAAAATGGAATGCAACAGCAGCCTATAGCCGGCATACGTACTTGGATAATGCTACCGGAGTAAGTCATTTAAAAACTTTAATTTTTCTTACAATTTAACTTAGTATATAGGAGACATATTGTCTGGCATGAATGTAAAGATGACACAATGACCTAAATAACTGCTAAAGAGAAAAAACCTGATGAATTAAAAGATTGGCTTTCCCCTGTTGTGGTTTCTTTCCTATACTGTTCAAAGTCGTCCTTACTCTAATAAATTGCATTAATCTGTCAATCAGAGTTTAGCAGATTAAATATATATTAAGAATTCCTTCTGTTTCCCATTAGATGCATCTGCTGACTATGACACACAATTTGTATAATAGGAGAATGAGTCATGAGACACTCTATTATTATGTATCACATTGCCTCATTTCACTTCCCGTGCTACTGAATATTCATAAGCATTTATATCATGAGAAAATAGTGAGTTCCAGTGAAAAACTCTTTTTACCTGACCTGTATTATAAATATAAAGTATTTGTGTGCCAACATTTTGCTATCATACTGCGAACTGCATTAATACATACTTGACGTCAAGTCTCGAAACAGAACATTAGCATCGAAAAATTGGCAAAGGCTGACTTAATAATAATTGTATCGTATGATACTTTTTTCATGCGTCGTAAATAATAGTAATAATACCTACGATTGCATGCAATGAAAATAACTTTTTATGTACAGGAAAAACTCACAAGAGAAAATTATTCAAGAAGACTAAAAAAAACTTATTGCATTGTAATATTTCAAAAGATTTTCCTTCAATAGTTTTCGGTGACATTGAAAAGACTCTTCTCTGTCTTTCAGGTAAAGGAACTATGTTGAGTTAGGCTTTTTGGAAAGTCCATTATCAGGGTAATAAAATTTGACTATACTCAAGTCAAGCTCAAGTTATTTCCACACTTTTTCAACAGAAAAAAAAACAAAAGAGTAATATCGTACCATAATGTATTATTGCTTCATTATAATAACATAATTGATGAGTCGAGTTTATGTGTACGTCAGGCAAATGGATTGCATTATATGTGGTGGTCTGATACTTTTCAGAGGGTTTTTTTTGTGAATGACTCTGCACAAGTGTAAATACTTGTACTACAAAAATATTTGAGTATGGTATTAATATAAATAACACGAGTGTCGGTATTTGTTTTAATATAGTATATTATCTAATCTAACTTGTCAACATTCAGCAATGCGGTACCGGTAGTTAGAAAATTGGAGTTGAGAGAACTGCTCTTAAAAACTGTGGCGTGATGTACCAATGTATGTATATGTGTATAAATATCTCTGCACTTGAAAAACTTGAAATGTCAAACTATACGGAAAAACAACTGACAAGTAAAAGCAATCGACTTTGACATATAAACTAAAGTGGTACGTTAGCACGAGCCATTATATTGTCAACAAATAGAAGACAAGTTCAAATCAATCGGATGACAATAATATATATGTATATATCATCTCATGAAATTCATTCAAACGACTCATTTTTACGTAATTGTACACCTGTCATTACTCTCATAAAATGCACTGAACTATATATCTAAGCATTTATCTGATGCTGAGCACTCAAAGTCATTTAGTGCAAGTGTACTTGGCAAAAATCTCAGCTTGCCCCTTTGACTAATAACATTGCATTGTTATCTTTTGCTGATTTCCTACGCAATGTTCTTAATTACCCTTAATGAGCTGAGTTAGCACACACGTAAGTCTCTCAGAGTCGAAGTAGATCGTAGTAAAGTTAAAATCACAAGGATGACTTGAAAAGGATTTTGAATAGAAAAAAAATTACAGTGTGTGTGTGTTATTGTTTTAGTCGTATGAGGAGTGACTCACCTTGTATTTATATACACATATAAGTAAAGAACAGATGATGACAATGCAATTATAATGTATCTTTACGTCATGAGACGTGTATTTTATACGTGTACTTGAGTCAAATCTCTAAAAAAGCATAGCATTATACATAGGTAGAAGAGGCAAATAGAGAGATTCAATGAACTTTTTTGTTGGTGTATATGAAAATGGGAAATTCATAATATAGCGAAGGTCCAAAACTTATCAAGTTGTGTGTGAATTTAGATGCAATTTAATCTCACATTTGATTGTTAATTCACCACACATCATCTAAGGTTAGCAGCATATGTTAGCTTAGCATTCAAAAGAGATCTAACGATCTTTTTGCTTGTAACCCTTTCGTTCTCACTTTACTTACTTCTCTTGCTGGCGTGATGATTCTTACAGCCAATCACAAGCCAGCTCATGTTCTTATATGCATATACGTAACAGCAACCTAAACTTCTAACCGTCAATTTCAGATAGTAGCTTCCAATGTAGTATTCCACTATTTAAGAATTTGTCATTTTTTGGTCTTTTATTATTACTTTTACGGTATACCTACAAAGTTGAGTCAGAGTAGAGGAGAGAACAAAAGTTGATTATTTTGTACTCACGTAATATTCATCTAGCTCATGTATAAAATTCTCAATCCTTTTCCACAAAGTAGTACACGTTGTTAGCTCTCTTTCGTTCTGTTAATCATTAAAAAAGATACACGGCATTGAGATTTTCATTTACCTTAATGCTATTTAAGCTCTCTAGTATATTCTGTTTACATTGAAATAATATACCTGTGTGTAGTTGTAAAAAGGATAACGTGTTGTATTATTATGTCTAACAGTCCAACTACTTATATACTTCTTTACATATCTCTCACATGTTGAGCTTTGAAACCATTCATTCTACAACAAACTGGAGAAGACTAAAGATCATTTTTATTCGTTATCTACAACTTGAGATAGAGCAAAGTCTAAAATTGACATAAAGTCATCAAGTGTTTAATATTAAAAGGATATAATAACGGAAGTATAGTATAGAGAGAAGAGATAGATATATAAATTAATTACGAGTACAGTAGTAAAGGGAACATAATTAGTTTTTAGATAAGAGACAAAAATCAAAGTACATTTCTTCTAGTCAGTTAGTCTTTTTTAGTAGAGTGTCACTTGTAATATTATTGGAGTTAGAGTTCAATCTCATAAAGTGACATTCGTTGATATATAAAGTCAGTCTCTTGCATTGAGTTGCAAGTTAGTCATCGGCCAGCTGCTGTGGAGTAGAGAACAAAAAGCAAAGGTTTATAAAAACACACAAGTGTCTGTCAATTGAATTGTTGGATATATTCCAATTAACTAAAAAAGATAAAAAAATAAGAACAAAAAAGTGACGTGGTTATAAAAGTGGAGACAGTCCTCATTTAAATATAAAACACAAAGTAGTCAAATATTGTCAGTTGAGTGACGGAAGTCGACGAGAGCAGGACGTTCAGTTTCTTCTTCTTCGTATTTAATTAAGTGACAAGTGTCTTGCATTAATACTGCACACTTGTACAACAAAAGTGAATTAATTTATTTCTCAAACTGTCTACTTATTTACAAAATAACTTTGAGGTAAGGAAATATTTTACAATAATTTGATATTTTTGCATAGATCTTTTGAATTTTTGGAATTCTTCTATCTTTCCCTCCATTCTTTTTTCTAAATTTTATTTACAATTTCATCAAATAATTATTAGTGTTTCTTCATTTCTTGTCATTTGCCGGGTTTTCGGCTTTTTTAGTTTTTGAATTTCATCGTATGACTTTTATTCTACGTGTTAAAGTTAGTGTCAATTATTATTTTCCCAGTGAAATTGTTGTTGATTTTAATTTCACATGATATTCTCTTTCCATTGTAATGCAAGTATATAATTATTATACATAAACAACATCCGTTGATTTGTCCACGTTGACTTAGGTCATATGTATATTTCCTATCCTTCCAAATGAAAACATTGTGAGTCATCCAATGTTATTGGACGTAGCCACGGGTGTGTATGAGTGACGTAGCTGGTCTTCCGATCTTTTGGATGACGCAATCGTACACATGCTCTCAAGTTTTTTTGCGTGCAAAAAATTCCAGCATTATTCCAGATCATAGTTTTCATATGTATTAGTCAACTTGTAGTAATCATAACATGACTCTGACATACATAATATTTACAGAGTATAATCTTGACTCATTCATAATTTCTTCCTTATCTCATCAATACTACGTAGTACTACATAAATTCTTTTCAAGTTGTCCTTTAAAATGTGTAGGATGAGCACTAATAATAATAATAATATTACATACATTGATTTCCGTTATAAAGCTTTCACTTTATTATTGTAATTCCTCATTGCCAATGTCAGCCAGTAGTGTAGTAGTAGTAGAGTACAAAATTGTTGTAGTATAGTAGCATGTTTGCTATGAATCTAATATAATTAAGCAACAAGAAGACATCAGGTTTTTTAAAGCAGGAAGCGCAATAGGCTACTAGACCTTTGCAACCTTTAGTTGATTTTTGAGCAATAGTCAACAGTAGAAGTAGTTAGTTAGGAGTTGACGTCGTAGTTGTATAAGATGTTGTAAAAACCAAAATTGTTGATGATGGCAATATGAAAGAGGTAAATGTCTTTCTTGCTGTTGTCTCTGATGTAAATAGTAAAATAAGTAATTGCACCTTACATATATTGTTGCAAGGCAATAGCAATCAAGAGACATGCATGCAATACTACTAACTACATACAGTCAACCAACAGTGTTTTGAAATGGAAACAGGAAATTTTGTTATATACCTTCAACAACATATTATGAGCACAACTCTTTCAATTCCAATCTTTCTCATTTCATACATTTTTAATATGTGTTGCAAGTACTTTAAAAAGTGTTTGCAGGAGGGAGATAGTTAGTTAATGTTAAGTAGCGCAAGTGCTCACTTTAGTGTTACATTTTACATGCCAGAGATTTTATATTATATTAACATTAGAGAGTATATAATATTACGTTCAATTTTTTTTTTCAAAAGAAGCTTTGTTTTCCTTTTAGTTTTCATTTTACTATTAAACTTTCTTCTGTCATTGGATTGGAAGTTAGAATATGGTACGATGTCTATTATAAATATATAAATAGTGAGTTTAGTTATTATTATTTAATGCTTCCTACTTATAATACTTATATCAATCTATTTTATTAAACTGATATTGTAGGTATATTGACCTGAGCCTAAAGATAGATAATACCAAAAGCAATGAGTTGTCGTTGTCGACTTTTGTCGTCAATCAATACAATAAAACAGACGACGTAGAAAATTTATATTTTATATTTAATAGAGTTTTATATTGTAATACGTAGAACTATTATTATATATTGATTTGGAAGAACTAATATTAGAGCCAAATGTTTTCTCATATGTTGAGAGTTGTGTCACATGAAAATACTGAGAGTCATTCTACTTTCATTAAGTGTTGCATAAGTAATGACAAAACTGACAATGCAACGTAGTTTTTGTTAGAACTTTGAGGCAATCTACAATCAGAACTAGGAAAAAGACAAGTCCATTTATACTTTTCTTCTTGGCTTGTTGTTACTTAACTTTTTTTTTCATTCAAACTTCTGATTCTTCTATTGGAAATAGTGATTAACATACTTAGTACTAAGAATTGGAAAAGGAAGCCAAGGGTAAGAAAATTGAGAGATGAAATAAAAAAAGGTTCATATAATAATTATTATCAGTTTAGTACAGTACTTGTTGAGTTAAGTCAAGTGTCAAGTCAACATTGAACTTTGCTTCTCTATCAGTAGTCTCACTCAACATCCCTAAGACATAAGAAGGAAAATCCATCCATCTCTTACATAAAAATTTGTTTCTTTTTATAATGCATTCACTTCATTCTGGCACTCACTCATATATTGTATTTATTTATATAAGTTCTTTATATACACAAATTATCACATGCATGTAAATATCAACATCAAGGCCTTAAGTACAAAGTCCAACTTTTTTTTACTAGACGTCTCATCAGACGTAATAGACTATATAAATGCACACGTATTAAAGATAGTTTGCATTACAATTCATTCTCTAGAGTCTAGTCTGGACATTTATTTATTTAAATGTATGAAAGGCAAGAAGAGAGAGAGGAAAAAAGTCAATTTTATCTTTCTATAGAAGTTCAGCTTTTTTAAGCTGA
>VCNE01002310.1:0-22277 GCA_009869805.1 Oncopodura yosiiana
ATAAAATAAATTTATGAGACACGATGATAAGATGCAATTTTCAATTCAACTGGATAGAGTAGACATCATTCATTTTTATTTACTCTGTTGATGTGAGACTTTATTGCATTTACTTTTTATCGTCTCTTCTTAAGATGCTTCCTAATATTAATTTATCATTTTAAATTGGCTGACACCCATCTCGGAAAAAGTTGTGCCATGCAAAAAAAGATGAGCCTTATTCGTGAATAGTAAATTCTCTAGTCCACTCTAAACTGATGAGTCTCTGTTTGTGATGTCCTAGTTAAGATCAAGTCAGGAGAAATAATTTTTCTTTTTACAAGCATCTCACATCATCTCCCTCATTGTTTTTTGCTCATATTGCTACGATTAATGTCTTCACTTTGCACACGTTTTTATATGTTAGTGGGTTGAAGATATACTGTACATCTCTCTTTCTCTCTCTAAACTATAAAAACATTTCAATTTTCAATATATTTTTTGTTGCTGAAGCTTTTGACTTTTGTATCTCTATCTCTATTCAAGTAGAAAGTGTATTTGAAATGTTAATACAATTGTCGTATCTCATCATCAACCAAACCACTAACTCACTACATTAGCAGCACTAGTTATCTCATTAGGTGTTCTGCGAATGAGAATTGAAGAATGGAAAGCTACTATATGTAGATATATTATGCAATGCTTTTGACTTTTGTATCTCTATCTCTATTCAAGTAGAAAGTGTATTTGAAATGTTAATACAATTGTCGTATCTCATCATCAACTAAACCAAACCACTAACTCACTACATTAGCAGCACTAGTTATCTCATTAGGTGTTCTGCGAATGAGAATTGAAGAATGGAAAGCTACTATATGTAGATATATTATGCACTGAATTAGTCTACGCCATGTTATTATAGCAGCTTTAGTCATAAAATTGTGTAGTTAAAAAAATAAGTATATAGAGAGCCAGCAGCCCGGCGTGTGAAAATTTTTAGCCTCAATTCTATACGCCTAATTGTGAAATGTCATTGCCGAGAAAAATGAGAGAGAATTGAATTGAATGATGTGAATTTTAGAAGCTGCAATACTTAATAACCACCTAACAACTTATTCACTTTGTACCTATTAGCGTTTTACGAAATTTATTTATTGCATACTCTAATTTATGCTTTTTGCATTCCTCTGTGAATATGTGATGATTTGCTCTCGTTTTTAAAGTATTGACTGCTACTACTAATATATGTACATAAAAGAATTTTTATGAATAAAGCAATAATGTGATGTGACAATTTGGGCGTGAAAAGGAAAAACTGAGGTAGTATATAGTAGTAACATTGTTGAAAGTTATTGTAAATTTCATTCCTCTCACGTCACTCTGATTTATATAAAAAGAAAACTTATTGAGTGATAAATGGGGAAGTGTTTATATCTACTGGGAATATTGAAATGTATAGAGCATTTGTATCGTTGTAAAAGATAATTTTATTGGCTTTAGTTGTCAGAAGGTTTATAGAATAAAAGTGAAGGTTACTACAAATCACAATAAACTAATGGTTTTGACAAGACAAGTAAAAAGTAAATAAATAGTGTCATTCACTTTACTACTGACAGCTTAATCAATTGATATGTTTACAAGCTTTAAATGTTTACTTTTTCTTTTCTTACTTGATTGCTACTAAACAAGAACAATTTTATTACTTCTTTTGATTTCTTGATTGACTTTTATATTCCCATGTGCAAATAATAATATATTAACATGTAAACATGCTATAAATGTAACGGTAATAATTTAATTTTTACTGTTCTGGTTTGATTTGTTTTAGGCTATATGTGCTGTCAAAAATACATCAGACAGACGCTCAATTCCGGTCATAGCTCGAGTATCTGACAAAAATGATAATGCCGTAAGTGGACTTTACCTATCAATTATATTTTTGTCACACTAGGAAACTATTTTTGTAAATAAAAAGCTCAACTGTTCATTTTCAGAACAATAATCACATGTATTCCTTTTGTTATAACTACTCTTTTATGTTGTATTTGATTATAGCCAACATTCCTGGGCGAGCCTTATGAAGTAAACATTCCGGAAGTAAGTTCAACTTTTAAATATTCTGAAAATGCTCTATGAGAGTTGATCTTTATTCATGACGGACATAGAGAAGCATTATTATTATGTGGAGAATAATAGATAGAGGAGCTCATTGTCATTGCTAAAACTAAAAAATGAGTTGCATTATATGATTATACTAGTCATGTTGAATGATGAATGTGACAGGGTAGGACTTAAAAAAGGCTAAAGGTCGAAATTACAGAATTTTTTATAGAATTATTGTAGTGGAGTTGTAGCATAGCTTATAGAGTCAATGAAAATTATTCTAAACAAACAAGATTGAAATATAACAGTAAGTTTTTAGCTAAATTTGAAATATCTCACATTAGTACGTTAATACACCCCATCAATCAGCAAACTTTAACTTTAATATAATTAGTTAATCAGTCGCTAAAACACAAATAGACGACTTTTAACTTGTAAACGAATTTTGACATGAGATTAAACTTTAATTGTTATGTAAGTAACCAGTCACAAAAACAATTATGTGACAACATTTCATCGACCTGAGCCATTTTCTCAATTGTAGAGAGACTTTAACACCAATGTAAATTATTATAGTTGTACATCACTACAGGATCATATTTCTTTAGTTCGTCCTGAGTATATGACGCTAATTTCTAATTTACAGTCCGCTCCAGTTGGAACAACAGTCTTTCGTAACATTCGAGCTATGGACATTGACGCCGGTGTAAATGGCTTAGTAGAATACTTTATAATTGACTCACCTCATGAAAAACCAGAGGAAAATGGCTATGGAGTATTTACAATTAATTTACCACATCAAGGAGCAGTGACATTAAATCGGACATTAGACTATGAGAAAACCAACAAGTATTATGTCACTGTCGTAGCTTCAGTAAGTCTCTTAATTCTTTCTCCTGTCTCCCTTTAACTTTAACATTACCTTTAAAAATGATTCTCACAGGACCGAGCTTTTGACTCTAAGCTAAGGAGATCTTCAACAACAACGCTTACAGTTAATATTCTTGATTACGATGATCAAGACCCTGAATTTATGCAGGAAGAGTATAATGCTACAAGTAAGCTCATCTAAAAAATTATATAAATAATTTCCTTTATGCGACTCATCATTATGTCAATTATTTTAGGTTACACGTGGAGTTCTAACTGGTGTGCTAGACGTGCGTCCAAATAAAATTCTAGCAATGGACAGAGATTCTATTCGTTCTCAAATGCTCTATAGTTTTGTTACTGGCAGTCCCATGTCGTATCTAAACTATTTTCACATTGACAGCTCAACAGGTATACATTGCAATTTATACTTAATCACCAGAAATTCTACATAGCACGTAGCTGTTGTAATTGCATGATATTTATTAGATTTTATCATTCTCCTCTCTCTGTGTGTCATCAAGACTCACATTGCTCATCATTTTATTAACACGTATCACAGTATACAACACTACCGTTTTTACATGAATATCTACGTATATACTTATATTGCATACTGTTATTATGTCATGTCATATCTGATGACTTAGTCAGTTTAAAAAGTGTACAGTTGTATAAAACTAAGATTAATTGCTTCTGGCTTGATTTTTTTCCTTTTCTTTACTATAGGAGTCGTCAGACAAATCCGGCCAGTTGACAATGATATTGAAACTCGCTTTGAAATTGTACTCAAGGTATGTCGCTCTTTTGCTTATCCTTTTTATAATTATGTAATCATAAAGCTCACGTAGTACTTTACTACATAATGCTAAATAAAAAAAACCCGCAACAATTGTGTTGTTGGCGATTACTTATACCTACTACAGTGAGAAAGTGATAACCGCTCACTTGTACATGATGAACTACTAATGATATATCTCTTACATTTTATCATAGGCTCAAGAAGTTTCAGAGGCAAAAAGATCTGCAAATGCAAAATTAGTCATTACTGTCCAAGCAATTGATTCTCATCCACCAATTATTCAAACATCAGCACTTGTAGGCTATGTACCAGAAAACTCTCCTGTTGGTTCTAACAGTTCTTTCAGTAGAAGATGATCTTCCTATTCGTTTTGCAGTCACTGATCCTGATTTGGTAAATTCAATTTTCTCTCACCACTTAAACCTCAAAAGTGATGATGAGAGTTTATCTATTATAACATGATCCATTTGTTTCTTGTTTTTTGTACAGACACCAAATGATCCTAGACCAAAATATCAATATGAATTGACCACATCAGGATTTAAAGTGAATGAAGAAGGAATTTTAGTGGTTGCTGGTGAACTAGACAGAGATATGCCTTCTCCACCACAGTTGCAATTTCAAGTAATTATGTTTTAATGCATTTATTCTTAAGAAAGTTTGTATATAGCATACATAGTATCTACGTTTACAACAACAGCAAATGCACAGTTACAAATGTTTTATATAGTATGTATAACTTATATACTCACTCACGAACTACGACAACAAAAGTTCAGACAATTATTCACATCCTTTGAATGTATATATAATTCCAGTATATGTTTGATACTTTATAAAATTACCACACGTATATACATATAACTACATATAAAGTAAAGTATAAGCATATGGTCACAAGAAGAATTTAACCTTATGCCTCTCACACAGTTGATTTCTTTTTTCTATTATTGCAAAACTGTAGCAAATTCTCATCACCAGTAGTAAGTAGTAAAGTACCTAATAAGAATAATTTCCTGAATTCACTTTTTCTCACACACACGGTCACTACACTGCTCGTATAGGTTGTAAAATGCAAAATTTACTAGAGCCATTTAGCGAAAGAAAAATGTGTAGAAAGCTGCTCAGTCATTGTACTCAGTGTATAAGTTAGTTTGAAAAAGAGCAAACGAGCAACGTGTTACATTATGAGTACCGTAATGTATTGTTTCTAAACTAAGGCAGCAGTCATCATTATATTATCATATAGTACACAAAAGTATTTTAAAAGTTAATGACAGTACGCATTAGGCATTAGCAATTTTACGTTGGTAATTAGACGATTGATTGCTTATTCTTTCCACTTTTAATTTTGAATAATGTTTGTCTACATATACGCACATATCCTTTTCTTGTTTACATATAGATGATTGCAAGAGAAATTGGATTTGGTCAAGCTTCGAGTTCGCCATTAGTAATGTTGGTCCATTTAATTGATGAAAATGATAACGCTCCAACTCTACCAAGCTTTAATCCTGTAACAATTCCTGGAGGTGATGGAAAACGACCAATTTTCAAAGTAGAAGGTTCTGATAAAGATGAAGGGAAAAATTCAGAGCTTCATTATAGTATACATCACATTTCAAATAACGGATCAAATAAATTTGTAATCAATGAGAACTCTGGGCTACTTGAAGCTGTTGGCAAGTTGCAGAGTGGAGAACAATATTCAATAACTGTTCAGGTGAGTCAGTCAGTCACCCTTTTTATGCAGGATATACACGTATTATACAAATTATCATGAAATCCTATTTATTATGATGAGAGAGATACAGGAACAAGGAAATTATTTGTATACAGTGTCAAAGTTCTCTATAATTGTCATCAAGTCATTAAACCTTAACACGCTTAATTTTTAAGCATGAAGCACTAAATTAAATTATTTTGTTATATTTAATTTAGGCTCAAGATGGAGGCGGAAGATCAACTCAAGGAATTTTGGAAGTTAATGTTGTTGATGGTCCAAATTTAAGTCCTCCTTGTAAGCTTAATTAAAACTATAAGTGTTTACTCTCTTCATTTCTCCTGCCTAAATCTTTTTTTTTCTCTATTTAGTATTTGGACAACTTGTCTATGATGTTGGAGTAAGTGAAGGAGCAGCAATTGGCTCAGAAGTTATTACGTTGCAAGCAAGAGATCCAGAAGGAAGGTACTAGAATTCTATTGTTACATCACTCAACACAAAATAATAACTCAATTCAATCACTGTCACATGCACAGTGATTTCATTTATTTGATTGTGTTATGTAACTTTGAAGCGTGTCGTTGTGTACTAAAAATATCTATATTTTTCTATGTATTAAATAGACCCATCGTTTATAACATTGTTGCGGGTAATGAACTCCATCATTTCACAATTGGAAAGAATACTGGTATCATTACTGTCAATGGACATTTGGATCGTGAAGATTTGAGTCGTTATAGCTTAAATGTCAAAGCTGAAGATGAAGGTGGACTTTTTTCAATATCTAATGTCAACATCCGATTAATTGATATTAATGATAAAAATCCACAATTCATTGGACTTCCATATGAGTTTTCTGTCAAAGAAGGCAAAGGAGGACTTGCTGTTGGAAGAGTAGAAGCTGAAGATGATGATGAAAATCTTAATGGACAAATAAAATATGAAATACCAGCAGACTCATTTTTTGATGTTGATCCAATTACTGGAGAAGTGTCTACAAGATTAGCTTTAGATTATGAGAAACAAAAAGTTCATTATGTTGTTATCACTGCTAAAGATCAAGGAGCAGATTCAAGAATCTCAACAGCAACAATGACAATTAAAGTATTAGATACTATGGATGAATTACCAATGTTTACTAGATTCTCTTATGAAGTCACTATACCAGAAAATTCACCACATCATAGAGTAGCTAAGGTTGAAGCAATTGATCCTGATACTGAGAAAAGAATTACATATTATATTAAACAAGGACCTTATGATAAATTCCAAATTGATCCAATTACTGGAGAAATCTATACTGTTCAAGGTTTAGATTATGAGAGAGAAAATAAACATATTTTAATTATTGGAACTGAAGAAAATGACAGTGGAAATTTTGGATCTACTACAACTGTGGTTGTAAATGTTATTGGTATGTATGATTGGCTTATATAATTAAATTTTATATTACAGTAATAATACATTATTGTTTAATTTAATTCATTTCAAAAGATATCAATGATATACCTCCAATATTTACAATTGTACCAAGACCAATTCGTCTTGATGATACGTCAGCAGTTGGAATGAATGTTACGAGATTAGAAGCAACAGACAGTGATGGTACAAGCCCATACAATAAAGTTAAATATGAAATAACTGGAAGAGGAAAAGCACCAAGATATTTTGATGTTAATCATGATACTGGAGTTGTTACTTTGAAAGATGATTTAAGAAAAGAAATGGATACTGAATATTCAATTGATATTAAAGCTTATGATTTAGGAGAGCCAGCTTTATCATCAGTAAGCTACAGTTAAAATCAATGTTGATCATGTAGCTACTGTCGCACCGGATGTTGGTGTAGGATTTTCTGAAATTGAGTACTCTGTCGATGTGCCTGAAAGTGCTTTAGCTGGACGAGTTATTAGACAATTGTCAATTGTTAATAAACCTAATGAACTAATTCCAATTCAATGTGATATCATTAATGGAAATGAAGACGGTAACTAAATTCATAGTATTTATTATTTGGGGTAATGTAAAACTTATATATTTCTTAAATATTTATAGCACTATTTGCTGTCGTTGTAACTGATGATCGTAATTGCCAAGTCAAATTAACAAGACCATCATTAGATCATGAGAAAACGCCAGAATATGAATTACAAGTTAAACTGAAAACTTTACCAGGAGTAATTAGTAAAAAGAAATCAATTACAACAGTACGAGTCAGAGTAATTGACGAAAACGACAACAAACCAGAGTTTATATTCTCTGATACTCAAAAAGTAGCAAGAGGAAAGAAATTCTTTGCAGCAATTAGTGAAGATGCTCAGATTGCTACATCAATAATTAAAATAACAGCAGAAGATAAAGATAGTGGAAATTATAATACTAATTCGTTATGAACTAGAGTCAGAGAACCCACTGTCTAGATCATATTTCCAAATAGATGCTAAATCTGGTATAGTATCTAATACAAGAACAGTTGACGATGTCTCTCCAGCATTATTACCATTTAGATTGATGGTAACAGCCAAAGATAATCCAACTCAACAAAAAGGACCATCACAAATTACAAAAATTCCTTTAATAGTCAATATCATTGATGAACCACATCGTATGGTACTTGTTATTCAAGGAACTACACCTGATAAAGTCAAAAGTAAAGAGTTGGACATTCTTGACATTCTTCAAGACTCTTCAAATCTTATTATTGGAATTGAAAAGATTACAGCACATAGATATCTCAATGAAAATGTTACATTAGATATTGACAGCTCTGCAACAGATGTTTGGTTCTATGCAATTGATCCTCTAACAGATTATATTCTTGATCGTGAACATCCAAAAGTTGCAGAGACAATTATGTCAAGAGAAAGTTCAAAAGGAATTAGTTATTATGTCTCAAGTTCATTAGGTGTAAGAGCAACAGAAGTAAGAAAACCAATTACACGTACTCCACTTCCACCAGCACCAGTAGGAACATTAGAAGAACAACAATGGGCAACATTTCCTGCAGCCCTTGTTGCTTTAGCAGGACTCATATTTATTATTTCTTCAGCAGGAATTTGTTTCATTTGTTACAAATGGTCAAGATATACTGCTTATAAAGATCAAATGCATCGTGCAATGGTGACACCTCCTAGGTGCTATGAGGTATTTGATTCATTCTTAATTAATTTTGATGAAGATAGGGGCAAGATGAGCCATCTTCGTAGGAAAGCTTCAATTTCATATCGCGCTAAAAGTAAAGAGTATAGAGAAAAATAAAGTCAGTTGCTTTTTAGCTGTTGTTGGAGGAGGACCTCGCTCTTTCTGTTCCTGCAGTCCGCCATTTTTATTTTTTATAGTTTTTTGGAAGTTTAACATTTGAACCTGCAACTATATTATTATTATTGTTGGAAGAAGTTTTGGAAGTGACTTACATAAGGTAATAGTGCTTTCTTTCATAGTTTGTATTAAAATAAACTAATTTTTTTACTTTTTTGTTTTGTGTAGGATGGAGTTTAGTGATTCAGATTTGGATGACGATTTTCAACCTGATCCAAAAAGAAAAAGAATAATGCCACCTCTTCCTGATAGAGGTGAACCATTTGTTCCTGCTGAAGAAGATGATTTTCAAATTAACTATGATGTTGATCATAGTGTTGGACGTTTGTTATATGGTGATACAATAAGTAAGCTCATTTGAATTTTTTATATAAATTGTATAAGTAGTTCTTATATAACTTCTTCTTTATAAATAGGGTGGAATGAAGAGCCTCAAATAACCACACCTGTTTTGATTTGGTCACCACCTATAAAAATGAAAATGAGAGAATCGACTGCCACTACTCAAGCTAAAGATCAAGAAAGACAAAATAGAATTGTTGAAATTTATGCTAGAATTGATCGTGATGTAGCAAGGTAAAAAAAATATATAATCAATACAAAGTTAAACAATATGTAATAATTTATTCTTTCTTTTATCCTAGACGCCCTGCTTCACTTTTTCCTCAACAAGCTCAAAATTTTCAATGGAATTTTACACCTTTAGTAAATGATGAATTTTTTCAACCATGTTCTACTGAATGCAGAGGATGCAATTGGATCAATAATTTTATTACTTCACCACATCAAAGAGCAACTACTATTCTTCTTGTTAATGATGAAAGACACATGTATTACGAAATCAGAAGAAACAATATGAAAGGACTGAGATTTACATCTTCAAAAAGTAATTATGGTGAAAAATTCACTAAGAAAGATGGAACAAACACACCGATGAATTTCCACCATTTGACTGTTCAAAAACACAACAATTACAGCAAGATTATTCTACCTAATGATACAGATAGTTTTAAATCCTTTCCAAAAGCCAGTGGTGAAGGTAATAATAAATTACAATTGACACATTTGTTAAAATTTCTAATATTTTTCTAATTTTCTTTTTTTAGCAATGGCTACTAATCTCAACAATTTCTGTCTCAAGTGGTTTATAGAGTCAGACTATGGTACTCTACCTTGTTTAGATTTCAAATGTCTACTATGTGACATGGTTACTGGCTCTACTCCTCCAGAACTACTTAAGAAACTAAAAGTCTCTCTTCCAAATCGTCAATTTTTTTTGTTATGACAAAAATAGCATTTATCTTATTACGGATAAAAATGGAAAACTCATCTACATTGGATCAAGCGTGCAACTCCTGAGTGCCAGAATAACTCAACATTTTTCTCCAAGATCTAGCAATTTTTCATATTTTAAATCAAAAGACAGAAATGATTTCTTCGTGACAATTTTGGACCAAGAAAATAATCATCCTCTACTTCTTATTAAAGAAGACTTTTGGATACAGAAATTAGGTGGATTGATGAAAAAATATGGAGGAAAAAACAAGAATCTTAATATTATTGACGATCGCAGTGGAATAGATAAAGTAGTGTGTGAATATCTCCTTCAACACCCTGAACTCAAACCAGTGTATCCAAATTTTATTGAAACAGTTATTAATAGATTTGCTTACATATAATATTTAATTTCATGATAAAAAAATTTAGTTATAAATCAACTTATTTATTACTACTACAGTGTATTAGTTTAATGTATTATTGATTAATTATAATAGTTTATTGTTTATTATACATTTGTTTATGTATTTTACAAGAATAAAAACTTATTGATAATGATTCTCTATGTAAACTATAAAATCATTTGCTGATATTTTGTCTTCATTATATACACCAGCCTGTGTATATGGACCATAGTCCAAGTATTAGTAATAGTAAACAATATGAAACACAAGTATTGAACATGAGAGTCAATAGTGAAGATGCAGAGCTTGATGATTCAGATTTACAAATGGATTTAAATCTTACAAGAAATCATCATTATAATCATAATGGTGGAGATCCAACAGATTATCATTGTAGAGATTCAAGTCCTAGTTTACATACAGATGCACCTACAACTCGTGCAACTAGTACTAATGAAATTAATTACACTGATGTAATTCCTACAAGTGCGAAAACTCCAATTTTGAGAACTTTCCAACAACATGTTGTTGCTGTTGAGAAAGATCAGCAAGAACCGGCAGTCACTAATCCAATTTATGAAAGGTGAAAAACAACATTAATAATAATAATAAATGTGATTTTGTAAAATAAATGATTTTTTGTTATGTTACTAGATCGGATGATGATGATGAAGAAGTCAGCATAAGTTCACATACAAATGAAAATGTTCATTTTCGAGAGAAAAGAGAGTTTCATCATCACATGAATAATAAAGGAAAGCCAACCACAGAGCTCTAATAAACAGAATAATTTTTTTAAAAGAAAAAAGTAATATTATAGATATATTGATTGTTAAACGTAGTGTCTTCTGAATTCTTCATTATAAATGTATAATTTAGTATCGTTGATTAATTGTTAGATTTATATATATTTGTGTTTATTATTGTTTTATATACATATATAGAGCTCTGCTTTATTATTACATTGTGCACATCTAGTGTAATAATATATTGTATAACACTAATATAATAATGCTTATTGTATTTACACACAAATAAATGGTCCTTCGCTTATGTGTATGTACAATTGTGTCAAAAAAGAAAGAATATTTATAGAGATATTTTGTATGAACTGACTATCGAATAAAAAAATACATGCCAAACCTTATATAATTTATTTAGTTGACATATTAAATTGAAACATAATAATGACATAAGTGATAACAGCAGAAATGACTGTTGCAACAAAACCATACGTAACAACAAAATAATTGCTACCAGTTAATCCCACTTTGTTTTCAGAAGCTTTGATGCATGCAATTCGTACAAGAGTTTTTACTGATTGTTGCTGTTCTAAATAATAAGCATTTTGAAAAAGTAGTTTTCTACATTTCTCTCCAATGTAATGAGCTCTAGCTGCAATAAGTAATACAATAAATTCCTCTGAGGCATAAACAAATCGATAAATTCTTCTAAAAAGTTGGCTATCATCTCCTAATATTACAATGGAACCAAAACTTGTGTTAACAATGAATCGAACAAAAAGCCATAAGAACAGTTGACCACTAATCTTATTAACTAATTCTAGTTGTTTTTCCATTAACACATATCTATCATAAAGTAAATTCATTTTTGATAAGGAATGAAGTTTTAATTCTTTATAGCATTTGGAACATATTTCTAAAACGGCTATAGCAGTTATGAATATCAATGCATCTGTAAATTCTAAATGGACTGCAAAACATGTTTCAAGAATCAAGGTTCCTAATGCTGAAAAATGTGCTAACAATGTTTCACCATTTGCAAATGGAAAAACTACAGAAGAATTCATTTTTAGTTGCCAAAATCTATTAAAGGATTGAACATTGACATTAGGGATTCCTGTTGTCAATGCCATATCGCAATGAATAAAGGCGACAAAGGCGAGCAATATAACTCTAAAGATAATCCATTCCTAATGAGTAAAGTAAAAGCAATAAGTAAAATCCATGTCACATGACAAGAATTATTAAATAAATACTTACTCGGCTGGTTAGACATTCACTCTTGCAAAAGTTCATGAAATCTAAGATCCTTTGTCTCATTTTCTTAGTCCAAACCAATTTCGTAAATACAAATATATTCAAAGTCAGATCTACATCAATTGCTGCTAAAAACAAATTTTGAGGATCACTTTTAAAGCTTTCTAAAAAAATTGATTGAAAAGTAATAAGTAAACAATATGCTGCTGCACAAATTGTAACGAAAGCACACAAGACCTGTGAAAGCATAAATAAAATTTCAGTTTGAGATTTTAAGTTTTTGTTAAGATTTTGTACTGTTGTTACCTTTTGAAGCACAAAAGAATGCTGAATAAATGTGCCAGATGTTTGATTGAACTTTAATTTAAAAGGTGTATAGCAGAGGTAATAAGTAACAGAGAAATAAAATTCATATAAATATGGAAACTTGTAAGTTCCATTGGAAATTTTTGTAGACAACTTTTCGACCAACATTTTCGAAACTGTTGTAGTTCAGAGACTGATGCAATTATTTGATATAATACAGTAAATAGACTTTAGAAAATTTTATTTATTTAGCTGAAGTGAGCATAAAAATAATTATATATAATGTATGTTAGGTTGAGATATAATCTTGCAAGAAAACACATTTGGAAATTGGTTCAAATAAATTAAATTAAATATGTATTCTATATTCCTATATGATTTATTTAGTTGGCAATGGCATATTAAATTGAAACATGATTATAACGTAAGTGACAACTACAGAAATGACTGTTCCAATAAAACGATATGTTACTACAAAGTAATTAGCTGCAGTTAGCCCAATTTTTTTATTCGATTTGATATATGTCATTCTAATAAGAGTATTGACTGATTGTTGTTCTAAATAATAAGCATTTTGAAAAAGTATCTGCCTGCATTTATCTCCAAAAGAATGGGCTTTTGCAGCAATCAACAACATTATAAATTGTTCACAAGAATAAACTACTCTATAAATCCTTCGAAATAGTTGGCCATGATCTCCTAATACTATAACAGAACCAAAGCCTGTGTTGACAACAAATCGAATAAAAACCACTATGAAAACATGCTCATTAATTATGTTAACTAATTCTAATTGTTTTTCCATGAACAAGTATCTATCATAAAGAAATGCCATGTTAGATTGACAGTTAAGTTTTAATTCTTTGTAGCAATTGGAACATATTTCCAGAACAGATAATGCTGCTATAATTACTAAAGCATCTGAAAACTTTATGTATACTGCAAAGCATGTTTCAATAATTAAAGTTCCTAATGCTGACAAATGTGTTAACAATGATTCCTTGTTTGTAGTTGTTGGAATTATTGAGCTATTAATTTTGAATTCCCAATATCTGTTAAAGGAAGATGATACGTCTGGAATTCCTATTGTCGACGCCATGTCGAAATGGCAAAATATTACAAAGGTGATAAATAAGAATTTAAATAAAATACATTCCTGAAATAAATTAAAATGAATTAAATTAAATTTAATGTCAATGTTGGCCAAATTGACTTACTTTTCTTGTAAGAGGTTCACTATTACAAAAGTTTATGGTATCCAAAATTTTTTGTCTCATCTTTTTACTCCAAACCAATTTCATAAAAACAATTATATTCGCAGTTAGGCCTAGATTTACTGCTGCTAAAAACAAATTTTGTGGATCCCTTTTGAAACTTTTTGAAAAAATTGCTTGATAAGTGTCAAGTATGCTATACGATACAGCACAAATTGTAACAAAAGCACACATTACCTGAGAAGGCATAAAATTTCAGCTTGAGATAACTTTTTGTTAAAATACTGTAGTACTGTTACCTTTTGAACTAGAGAAGAATGCTGAATAAAAGTGCCAGTTGTTTGATTGAACTTTAATTTAAAAGGTGTATAGCAAAGATAATAAGTGACAGAAAAATAAAATTGATATAAATATGGAAACCTGCAAGCTCCATTGGAAATTTTTGTAGAGAACTTTTCAATAGGCATTTTCGAAAATGTTCTACTGCAGAGACTGAAATATCTGACGCAATAGTTTAATAAGAAATTGCTCTTAAATTTATTAGAATAAATGTTTATTTAGCTGGAGTGAATTGGAACATAATTATGATGTATGTTAACAGAGCAGATATCACCTTGAAAGAAATTGAGAAATTAGTCAGATATAAATGGAATTCAAATTGATTTAAAATTTCATACCGCACCCAGAAACGAATGACTGACAACAAAAAAATGACCACTGAGACCGGTTTTATTTGTATTAGATTCTATGTAAAGTATTTTAACCACCGTATTTTCAGATTGGTTCTCCAAGTTGCAAGCACTTTGAAGAAATTAACTTTCTACATTTTTCTCCAAAGTGATGAGCTTTTGCTGCAATAAGCAATGTGCCAAATTGTTCAGTAGCATAGACAGCCCTATAAATTCTACGAAATAGTGGGCTATCATCTCCTAGCATTATAACAGAACCAAAGCTGGTGTTTACAATAAATCGACTAAATAACCATACGAAAAGATCACTTGAAATCTTGTTTACTAGTTCGACTTGTTTCTCCATTCTCAAATATCTGTCGAAAAGCTGCAAATAAAAATAGAAGCATGCAGTCAAAAGTAAATTCAAAAGAGATGTATATGAACAAACCTTCGTACAATTAAATGATACAGATAGAATCTTCATTTCTTGGTAGCATTTGAAACAAATTTCTAGTACAGCTAAACTTGAAATAAATGTAAAGACGTCTGTTAATAATAAATGAACTTCAAAAAATATTTCAAGTAGTAAAGTTCCTAAGGTGTAAAAATGAATAAGCCAGGATTCCTTTTCTGTAGATATCAATGAAACGTTAATTCTCAATTGCCAAAAATGTTTTAATGATGGCACATCTGGAACTCCTGTGGTTAGTGGCATATCGAAATTGATAAATATAACAAAACTGACTATGATAGAATTCACACATATAGACTCCTGTTAAAAGTTAAAATACAATCAAATCGACATATACAAGTAATTAATTAGCATACTTACTCTTCTTGTGAGAGACTGGCTCTTACAAAAGTTAACAGCATTTAATATTCGTTGTCTCATCTTTTCACTCCAAGCTAGTTTGGTAGATACTAATAAATCCATGGTCAAAACTACATATGTTGCTGCTAAAAATAATTTTTGTGGATCATCTCTAAATCTGATAGAGAAAAATGACTGATAGGTCATAATTAAGCTGTATGAAATTGAACAAAGTGAAACGAAAGCACATAGAACCTGTGTAAGAATGAAAATTTTAATTTGTTGTGTTTATTTCATAAGCTTCTTTCTTACCTTTTGAATTAACAAAGAACGCTGAATAAATGTTCCAGTTGCTTTATTAAGTTTTAATTTGAAAGGAGTATAGCAAAGATAATATGTAATTGAAAAATAAGTTTGGTAAAGATTTGGAAATTTAAAAATTCCCATTTGGATTTTTGTCGACTTCTCATTCCACATTTTGGAATATCTAACTGCATAATATGTGATAAACTTTTTGAATTAGTTGGTATGCTTTTAACATCATTGAAAATGAGTATTAGTCAGAGAAATGGAACAAGCATTAGGCAATATTATTTATTTAGAATGAAATAAATTGAAACATCATTATGGTGCATGCTATTACAGCATATATTATATTGCCTATAATCAGAAACATTTTGAAAATTATTTAGAAAAGCTGTACCTAATATACATATGTAATAATAAAAATGTCCTTCAGTTAGACTCTGGTCATAATTTCGTTTGCTTGTCCATGTTACATGCTATCTGGAGAATTAATTTTTTGGATTTTTCTTCCTATTTAAAAGAATAGCAATTAGTACTTTGAAGAAGCATTTTGAACAGCAGACTGCTTCATTTCGTTGAAGTACTAAATTGAAGCATTATTATAATGTATGTTATAACGGCAGATATAGTCTGTAAGAAATAGGTATTAATTTAGGAAATTACTATTCACTAAGTATACAAAATAAATTTTGTACCGCTCCAATAAAATTGTAGTTGACTATAAAGAAATCGCCTCCTTTCAATCCAATTTCATCTCCTGATAAAATATATGATATTCTAGCAATAGTATTTGCAGAACTACCGTTTGATTTTTGTTCCATATAGCCAGCTTGTTGTAAAATTATCTTCCTACATTGTGTTCCCTTAGAATATAGATAATTAGCATAGATATGTGATTCACACGTTCTTCTTACTTACAATGTAATGAGCCTTTGCAGCAAGCAACAGAATAAAAAATTCCTCAATAAAATAAGCACCTCTATAAATCTTTTCCAAAATCGAAGCTTCTTCCAAAAAATATATACTACCATATGCAGTGTTTGCAATTATTCGACAAAAAAACCAAATGAATATTCCACTTGAGATATTGTTTATTAGTCCCAATTGTTGTTCCATGAAAATGTATCTTGCATATAGCTAATACAAAATAATCAATTAGTAATGTTATTATTTAAAGCCACAGAAAAATTACTTTATTAAATCCATTATGTAACAATTCAAGTTGTAATTTTTTGTAACAACTGAAACATATTTCAAGTACAGCTATTGCTGATATTAATATTAGAGCATCTATCCACATTGTGTAAGACCACCAAATGTTTTTGACAATTAGAGACACTAATGCAAATAAGTTTTGATTCATTAAATTTTCATTATTAGATAGATCTATAAGGGATGACTCGATTTTGAATTGCCAAAATTTACTTATTGAAGATAAATCCGAGGTTGTTCTTGTCTTCAATGTCATATTAAGGTAGTTAAATATAAAGTAACTAATCAATATGCTTTTTATCAAAATGGTTTCCTATAAGTTAAACCAAACAGAATTTACTCAAGGTGAATTTACTTAATATCTTTCTTACTTTTCTGCTAAGAGGTTGTGGATCACAGATGTTTATAGCTTCCAAAATTTTTTGCCTAGATTTTGAAATCCAGACTAGTCGAATAAAAGTAAGGAGATAAATACTGAAGATGACAGAAAGAGTTGCTGGAAATAAGTATTGTGGTCTCTCTTTAAAATTAACTCCAAATTGTAAATAGGCAATATAGACGTTCATTGAAATGCTAACAGTTGTAGTCAAAACACACGGAACCAGTTGACATATTGAAGACCGATAAGTGAAAGTATTGGTTATTTTATTCATTTCTAATTTGAAAGGTATAAGACAGAGATAATACGAAATAGACAAATATACTTGAAATAGTAAAGGATATTTAAATTTCTCATGGACAACTCTATTAGCTACAAACGTTTCCTTCAACATTTTGACAGCCAATGAGACTTACCAATTTATTATATTCACAGACATATTTAAAAACACTATGTAGTGTACATATAGTAGTATATATATATGTAGTGTATGTACATATAACATACATTTCGCAATAGAATGCATCACTTTAGTAAGATTGGATTTTGCAATTTTCCTTTATTTAGTTGATGTGTTGAATTGAAACATGATGATTATATATGTTATAACAGCAGATATAACCTGTTATATTTATATAATACTTTATACTTAAGATATTATTGATTAAATTGAAGGTCACTCACCGCTCCAATAAACGGATAGTTTATTATAAAGAATTGACCACCAGTTAACCCAATGTCATCCTTACTGCTTAATATGTATGACACTCGTGCTATAGTATTTACTGATTTGTCTGATTGTTGTTGCTCCAAATAGCTTGCTTGCTTAAGAATGAATTTTCTGCACTTTGCTCCCTGAAAATGTATAGTAAAAATTTTAAAATTGTCTTTCTTTAGAAAGCATACTCTATTACCAAATAATGAGCTCTAGCAGCAATTAACAACATCATTACTTCTTCAGCACCATAGGCAATACGATAAATTCTTTTTACAAGGGCACCATCTCCAAAAATTTCAACAGAGCCAAATGCACTGTATGCTATAAATCTCGTAAACACCCATAAGAATATATAGCTAGAAATTTTGTTCACAAGTTGTAGTTGCTGTTCCATTATAAGATATCTTTCATAAAGCTATAAAACGACAACACCACATTATAGATCAAATAATTAGAATTTTGTCTAAAATAAAAAAAATAAGTACCTTGATGTAAAGTAATTCAGTTTGATCTACATATTCCTGTGACAAAACTTTAAATTCTCTGTAACAGTTGAAACATATTTCCAAAACTGCTATAGATGATATAAATACTAATGCATCTGTCCACATTACATAAACCACGCAAAGACTTTCTGCAATTAAGGAGGTTGCTGAACAAAAGTTTTGTATGTTTAAAAAGTTGTTATCCTGAGATGAAACTGAGTTGATTTGGATTTGCCAAAATTCATCCAATGAAGAACCAACTAATCTTGCTGAAATTCTGTCCAGGTAGATAAATATTGCAAAAGTAATTAAAACTGACTTGATGACTAATGACTCCTATAATAAAAGAAGAAAAATTAATTTAAGTTGCATACAGGCAAACAAATTCTCAACACTTTACTCACCATTCTTGTGAGAGGCTGACAGAAAGTCATAGCATTTATAACTTTTTGTCTCCCTTTAGCACTCCAAACTAGTTTCATAAATACAAGCATATTGATGTCAAAAAACAGTGAAATTGTTGTTGGGAATAATCTTTGTGGATTATTCTTAAAACTATTTACAAACAGTTGTGAGTAAGTGATGTACACATTGCATGAAATGGCAACAATTGTAATTAGAGCACATGGAATCTGAAATTGGGTATAATATGTGTAAGAAGACTATCATTGAGAATTAGTTTATACGTATTTACCTTTTGAAACAGTGAAGATTGATGAGTAAAATTCCCATTACTAGTAATTTTTAGCTTGAAGGGTATGAAACACAAATAATATGATATCGAAATGTATATTTTGAATATATAAGGATATTTAAATTTTACAGAGACGTGTTTCATTTTTTCAATAATTAGTTTTGTTCAATTACTGAGACTGAGTATGCTTACGCAAATAACTTGGAACATATTTGTATTGTGATGTTGATTGATTGATTGTGTGTCAGGTTTGCAAGTTGAACATGAAATTCTATATCCACTTAAATTAATTGTTTGATATAAGCAGGAAAAGAAAGTTCATTAGATTAATTATGTAGAATTTGTAAATTGAAACATAATGATGATATATGTAATGACAGCAGATATAACCTGCAATTAATAAATAGTAATTAGTCATCTTTTATTTTTAAATCTCAAAATCTTACTGTTCCCAAGAATCCATAGCTAATAACGAAGAAATGACTGGTGAGTCCAATTGAATTTTCAGTTGATACAATGTATGATATTCGAGCCATAGTATTATTTGACTGATTATATTGCTGTTCCAATATGAATGCATGATGTAGAATTAGTTTTCTGCATTTTGATCCCTGATTTTGATGTTCAAAAATAATTACTACAATTAGTACTCAAAATGTATGTATATAACTTCATATATAATACCAAATAATGTGCTCTGGCAGCAATCAACAAAATAATAAATTCTTGCCCAGAGTATACAACTCTATATATTTTATCAAATAATACGCCAAGTCCTAAAATGATATACGGATCCAAATGCTGTGTTTGAAATAAATCGAGCGAAAAGCCATAAAAACATTTCACTTGACAATTTGTTGACTACTTTCAATTCCTGTCCCATGATAATGTATCTTTCACAAACCTATTAAACGGTTTTCAGGTATAATAACAACATGAAGCTGTATGCAAATCTTACTTTACTGTACATAAATTCGTTTCGTAAAGCTGACGACAATTCAAGTTTAATATCTTTGTAGCAACTGGAACATATTTCAAGAACAGCTAAACTTGATATTAATATAAAAAGATTTGCCCACATGAAGGAAACTACAAAAATTGATTCTGCAAGTAGAGTAGCTAGTGCGATAAAATTTACTACTATAATTCTTTCATAATTTGGTTGTTGCAAAAACGATGTATTGATTTTGGGTTGCCAGTAATTACTAAGTGATGAATAGTCTACAGTACCAGTTCCTGTTAATGTTATATCAAGATAGACAACAACGGTGAAAATAATAAAGCCAGCTTTGACAGCGATTGATGCCTAAAATTTAATATTGATAGTACAGCTGTGTATACACTTAATTTGATATATTCACTTACCGTTTTTGTAAGAGGTTGACATTCAAAAAAATTCATAGCTTTTAAAATATTTTTTCTCATATGCTTACTCCATCCAAGTCTCAATGAGGTGACTATATTCATAAATAAAACTATACTAACCGTTGTTCCAAATAAAGATGTGGGATTCTTCTTAAAACTTGTCTCATTAAAGAATGAACAATAAATATGATATGCACTTTGTGAAATGCCAACAAATGTAATCAAAATACAAGGAATCTGCAAAAAGTAAGAAATAATCTCAACCACAAAAATTCCTTTATTTAACTTGCTACCTTTTGAAAGAATGAAGTATGAATAGTAAACACGTTATTGGTTTTATTAATTTTAAAAGGCATAAAACAGAGATAGTACAACCAAGTAAAATAAAGTTGATATAGATTTGGGAATCTAAATCTCCCATGAGCTGACTTTATAGACAACTTTTCACTTGACATTTTAGTAGCTACTACATATTCTAACAATATAGCATACAATAAAATTGACATAAAATTAAAAAAATAATAAATTGCACAAACATCTTTTATAAGTACACAAATCGCAATTTCATTAGTACATTTTTCATTAGACTAAATAACTACTGGCAACTTCTATATCTTTCGCAATGCTGTCATGCTTGAAAAAATGAGTTTTCATTTCTTACAAAAATGACTCCTCTACACTTTGACAAATTGTATTTATATCAGCAACACATTTATAATGGTAAGTCTACTTCTGCAAACAATAATTATATTGATTCCTTGCAACTATATTATATTATGCTCTTTTGTCACATATATACAGTCAACAAATTCTAAAGTAGTACTAGAACCCACTTCAGCGACTTCAGTTGAAGATAATAGCCCAATTACAATGGAACAATATACTGAAATGCAAGAAGCTCTATTGACAAAATTACGTAGCAAATTAATCAAAATTAAAAGTGAAAATTCTCAATTATTTGTTGAGGCTGATAATCAAAATTTCTCTCAACAATGTAGTTCAATTGCAAGTATTACAGCAAGTATTGCAACTGATAAAGATGTAATTGAAAAAGACGACATTTCTCATGATTATAATGAGCCAATTCCACCAAAAATTTCAAAGAGTGTTGTAAACATTGATACAATGGCCGAAACAACAGTTGCTGCATTTGAGAAGGTAGAAGAACTAACCAAAGACTAAATTACTTAATAACTATATAATAATTTACAGGCTACTGCTTCAGCTAGAATTAATTTATCAAAAGGTAATCCACGAAGTAGACCAAAATTTAAAAAGAGATCATCAGATACACAATTTATTGCTAGACCTTATAGAAGACCTTGGTTAGAAGGTTCTAATAGTACAATAAGTGATGAATCATTACAAGTTCATACAACAAATAGTACTGGAGCTCAATTCTTAAACTTATCACCAAAATCATCACTCAACTCTTCTTCTAGATCATCTACAAACTCACAATCAATGCCAATCGTCTACCCTTCAAAGTTATTTCCACGAACCATTAGCAAATTATTACCATCAACTAATGATAAATCTCAAAAATTTCAAACTGATTGTCAAGTTGTTTTGACTAGAAATTATGTGGATCCGCATCCTTGGTTAAAAGCTTGTATGAATCATAATGGTTCTCAAGATA
>VCNE01002312.1:0-11771 GCA_009869805.1 Oncopodura yosiiana
ATCTTCTTATGAGTCTTCTGATGAGAATTTGATTCTACCATTTGTTACTGGGTTGAGAAAAAACTTGACTAGCTCTACAACGACGACGACAACATCAACAACTACGACTTCAACTAGTACTAAAAAGCCACCATTTACTTTTACGACAAGTGCTAGTGATGAAATTATGACAACTACTGAAGAACCTGTTAGTTATTCTATAACTCAAAGTAGTAATAATAATAATAATGTGACAAGTACGAGTGCGCCGGATACTACGATGATATTTATCAATCCTTCTATTTCGACAACGACAGTATTACCTAATGTAACGCTGGCTTATGCAGATGTTGGATGTGGAGTAAGTTTTAAATGCTTATATAATGAAGTGAAGGTTTTTCTAAAATTTTATGATTTACTGATAACAGGTAACTCCCTTACTACCACAAAAAAGAATTGTTGGAGGAAATGAAGCAAAATATGGTCAATTCCCTTGGCAAGTTTCTGTGAGACGAACAAGTTTCTTTGGATTCTCTAGTACTCATAGATGTGGTGGTGCTTTATTAAATGAAAATTGGATTGCAACAGCAGGTCACTGTGTTGACGACTTGATGACATCACAAATTAAAATAAGACTAGGTGAATGGGACTTTTCTGGCAGTCATCGTAATGAGAAATATGTTCACATAGAATTGGGCGTGAGCAAAAAAGTAAGCAAGAAAAGACAGGAAATTATTGTTATGTCATGAGATAATTTGAGTCTAATTGGTGTGTATTGTATTGTTGTGTTATTACAGATTGTTCACCCCTCATACAATTTCTTTACTTATGAAAATGACTTGGCTCTACTTAAATTAGAAAAGTCACATTAACTTGTCTCCTCATATTATACCAATTTGTCTTCCAGGTAATTTAAATATAGTTTTCGACTGACATTTGCTTGAACAACTATAGTGTAGTTTAAAGTCTACTCTATACTCTCGAGTTTTTAGTTACATGGCGTTGAGATATATGCAAGTATAAATGATATAATATTTTCACCTTTGCTTTCAGGAAATGATGATTTGCTAATTGGAGAAAGTGCAACTGTAACAGGTGACTTATTATATATGGCTATCTCATAATAATGTGAACTAAAATCTTACTTCATTATAATAGGTTGGGGAAGATTGAGCGAAGGAGGACAACTTCCAAATACTTTACAGCATGTTTCTGTTCCTATTATTTCAAATGAAAAAGTGTCGTGAGATGTTCTTAAAAAGTGGAAGGATGGAACAGTAAGTTATACCATAGACGAATTTTTTGACTACTACTAATCAATTACTATTCTAGTATTCCAGAAATATTTTTATGTGCTGGCTATGATCAAGGTGGTAGAGACTCGTGTCAGGTACTGTTCCACTTACATTTTAATGATTTTAGTAAAAATATTGTTATAATGAAATACTATTTTTTTAATTTCAGGGAGATTCTGGTAATTTTCATAGAGAAAAGAAGAATAATAAACCTAGACCGAAAATGTAATTCTTTCTTTATTAAATGCAGGTGGACCATTACAAATTAAGGGAAAAGATGGTAAATATTTTCTAGCTGGGATAATTTCATGGGTACGTTGAATTTTTTTGATAAGCACAACAATTTATAGTTTCCAGACCATAAAATATAATTTGTTTCATTTTTTACAGGGAATTGGGTGCGCTGAGGTAAAATAATTTTCAATACAATTCATGCGAAAAAATTCTTAATATAATTTCCAAAGAACTCTTTTCTTTTTTATTCTCACATAGCCAAATATGCCAGGTATATATAAAAACTATTCTAAAATCAATATACACAATAGTTTCATCATCTCATATTTTATGTATTTTGTGCACCACAGGTGTTTGCACAAGAATATCAAAATTTACATCTTGGATTCTCTCAAACGTAAGATGAGATGAGTGACTTTCATATACAAGTGACTGTTGTGTACTATATATATATAATATATAATTGAACCTTCAACAACAACAACTGAAATCCGTCTTCCTTCTGTGTTGTGTCTCTATTTCTCTCTAAAACAAGAAACACTTTTTATTGTGTGTACTACTAGACTGACAAAAAAAATAACAATAATAATATATATATATATCATCGCAAGCAAAACTAATATATTTTTTCACATAACAATATATTTTATATTACATCATGTTGATCTACTTATTACTATACTACATCCTACTGTATACATACAATATATATGTATAAAAGCTAAACCTGTACCAAACATACCAATATATATATATATATATATATATACTTAACTCAATTTTCTTCATGTCTTTTGTTGTTTATAATAAAACTAGTCATAGCTCATAGATGATTTTTTGTATATACGACAATATCGAGTAATGAAATAAACGAGAGCGTTTTTTATCTAACTCTATATATTGAACTTTATTATTGGTTTATCACATTTTAGTCATTAGAGCACTACGTGAGTAATCTCATAATAAAATATGAACTGTAGTACATTCCTTCAAATGCTAGAATTTTTTTACAGGATATGAACCCATAAGTAATTTGTTGTACAAAGGAATCCGACAATGCTAACCGAGTTTGATATGCAAATGGATTAGGAGTGTATATACGGCTTTTTACTACTTTCACTTTGCGCAAGCTTTCTCCTTCTTCTACTGACTTTCCCTTGCGGAAACACTACTTTACCTTGTTTTCTCCTTGATATTGATTTTCTGTTTTCTTCTTTTTCCCACTACGCATACAACACACCCAAAGAACTCTTTGCTACTATATACTAAAGCACTTACTTTCATTTAAAGAGAGAGAGAGAAAGAAAGATCTAAGGTGTGTTATTTGTGTGGTGTCCCTCTTCTCTCCTTTGGAGTGCACCAACTAATAATAACTCACTCACACCTCAAAAAACCAAAAGTATTTACTATATAGAGAGAGAAAGAAAGATCTAAGGTGTGTTATTTGTGTGGTGTCCCTCTTCTCTCCTTTGGAGTGCACCAACTAATAATAACTCACTCACACCTCAAAAAACCAAAAGTATTTACTGTATAGAGAGTAAGAAGAAGAAAGTATTTACATTAGAAGAGAGAAAGAAGAAAAGATGTAGTAATTTTAGTTAGTGTCATACATTTGAAAATAATAATAAAAAATACCAATCTCAGAAACATATAAAATCTCAATAATATATAATGGATTCGCAATATAACAATCCGGCAGAGCAAATTCCTAAAGACTCGCCGTACTACAGGCCATATCAAGGTACATTATAAATTATAATTTGATCTACTTATTTAAAAAGAGCTAACCAACATGTCTAACTTTTGTGTATAGATCCAAATGCTCCTGCTGACTCTGTAGATTTATCAAAATATCCTGAGCCAAAGGATTCTACAGCTAAAATTCGAGGCAAAAGTGAAATTTTGGAAACTCTGCTTGGTGGTACTGAGCCTGAACTCATTGTAGCAAAGGTATAATGAAGATCAGTCTAAAAAGTTTTAAGCTTTGTATTGATAATCTTTTTATTACACACAGGGATTCTACTTCTTCTTCTATGCTGCATTTGGCTCTCTATTTCCCTTGATGGGAGTTTACTTTAAGGTATACAGAAATATTATAAATAATAACGAAATAATGTATAGATAGTAGTACTACAGTGTGTACAGTTTAAGCGCATAGTATCGTTTGTGCTTCTGTTCATACACGAGAAAAAACAAAGTGAATTTTTGGTTGTTACCAACTAAAAATGAGTCATTCAGTAGTAACAAGAAAAGATTTAGTTAATTCTGGGCAGTTTGACTATCAAGAATGGTCAAAAGTTCACCGTACAAGTAGACGTCAGCCAAAAAGAGAAGGTAATTTGTATATAAATATAATTGTATATCATATATAAATAAATAATACATTTTGCTGTTTCTGTTTTAGGTCAAACTATTGCAAATCAAATTAGAAATCTTGTCACTCGTCGTAATTTAAATGGACAAGGAAATAATACTCTACCCACGGATTGGACTTCTTCTACTTTACTTGTGGTTGGAAAAGTTTGGATGGTAATTTACCAGTAAAATATCAAACCCAGACTGGAAAACTATTACAACGGAGTACAACAGCACAAGAGTTTTACGCTGATGCAGAATCAATCGACTCATTAGAGGCTCTCTTTATCATCACTTTATACTTAGGATCCATTTTTGAAAGATCCAGATCACAATTTCTTGGAAGAGCTGACTTTATTCCATATTGGTGTATGAATAAAGAAATACAATTATCAGCATTTCGTAATATTAATATTGACGAATTGCAAAATTGCTTTACTTACATGTTTGACTGTAGCATTAATAGAATTTAAGTTGGTGAGACTTTTTAAATTATATTTTGCTTTGTATTATTGTAAACTTATCGAATGTTTATTATTTTTTGTAGTGCAGCTCTACACCATATCATTACTATTATAAGATTAAGACTTTATATATTTAAAATAGTGTAATTATTAGGTATGTATGAAAAGTAATTAAATCATGAACCAGTATTTTGTTTTGTATCAGTTAGATTAGTATTAAATGATGTATTAATAACTTACCTAATAAAGAAATGTCAGTAAAACATTACAATTCCTTCAATATTCTGCATCTGAAATTAAAGGGAAAAAAGATATTAAGATAGGTCATACTACATTTGTAGCAATTAGGATTAAATGGAGCACAAGCTGGAGTTCTAAGCGGAATTCGACCTTTAGTGGAATATATTAGTGCTCCATTATGGGTTAGTCTTGCTGAAAAACAAAATCGCTACAAAACTATTCTTCTAGCTTCATTGGGTTGCTGGATATTGTTCACTTTTCCATTGGGCTCAATTCAGCCAGGTATAGTAAACAAAATTTATATATACTTATAGATAGATATCTTATGTAATTAATTTATATTGTTAATATATTAGAGCCTGTTGGATGTTTGAAAAAAATCAACGCAAGCCATGCCCTTATTGAAGTACCAGAAGCAGTTGCAACCATTACAAAACGTGAAGCAAATGGTGACTATTATGGTGGACCTAATAACAACAACAATATTGAAGAAGAAGAAGACATGATTTACATTGATGGTGATGAAGATGGTAAAGTACATTGGCAACAGCCACGAGAATTACTTTCACCAATGATTGAAGAAGACAAATCTCCAATAAGAAGTCCAAGATCAAAACGTGCAATACCAAAACCTTTAGCAGGTAACTTTCTTATATATTTTTATCCAAGAACAATTTTTAAATATTTAATCTTTTTCTGTAGGTATATCACCAATAAAAGTCAGTTATGCAATAAATTATGACAAGTCAAATCAAGCTAATTGGATATCACCAAGTTTCTCTGCCCAAATATTTAAAAAAGATGATGTTAACAAAGTCTTTTTCTTACTATTACTTCTTATAATAATTGGAGAAGCTTTATCATCACCATCAATTATACTTGCCGATACTGCTATTCTAAGTCATCTTGGTAATGAAGCAGGACAAAAATATGGTCATCAAAGAATGTTTGGATCAATAGGATGGGCCATTTCAATGTTCTTTATTGGTATTGCGCTGGATCATTCTACATTTCCATATCGCAAATGTGAGCCATTGCCACAAGAGAAGAATTACACTGTGTGCTTTGCTATTTTTGTTGTACTAATGGGTTTGGCTACTTTGAGTGCTTGGAGATTAAAGTTTGTGGATGGTAAGAAGAAAAAACGATTTCTGTGAATAATGCTATATTTAAAATTTTTTCTGATACTTTTCTTAGAATTTCTACCATCTCAGCAACAACAACAACCACCACAAATTAATTTTCAGTCTGGAATTGGTGATGGATTTGAGACGATTGATATGAGTAATGAAAATGGAGAATTTGGAGCAAAGGTAAATAATTCGTTGTTGACAATATAAACACCAATTAATAAATTTACTACTAATTCACTTACAGCAACAAGCTGGGCCAGGAGTCAATCAACCAGGCGGAATTCCTCATACAACAGTATTTGCCCAATTACGACGAAACAAATTACCAGAATGGGTCATCATTTTAAAACACATGAAAGCGACTAATGTCAATTGTCTCGCAGTACTATTTATTGCATGGCTCATGGGTGTTGGCATTGGTCTAATTTTCACATTTCTCTTTTGGCATCTTCAAGACTTTGGTGGTTCTCCAACACTATTTGGTTTGGCCTCAGTTATTAACCATGTTTCAGAAATCTTTGCATACTTTTTCAGTTCAGCCTTTATTCAACAATTGGGACATCTCAAAGTTCTACTTATTGGACTCTTATGTAATGTATTGAGATTTCTTTATATTTCAATACTCAAGAATCCCTGGTGGGTTTTGCCATTTGAGTTTGTTCAAGGCATTACTCATGCAGCTGTCTGGGCGGTTAGTCACTTTATTTAATTTATAATTTATTTAATTAAATGTTAAATTACACCTATATGTGCAATATCTATAGAGCTGCTCATCATATTTATCCCATCAAACACCAATTGAGCTACGGCAATCTGCTCTCTCAGTTCTTCAAGGGCTTCATCATGGATTTGGAAGATGCTTTGGAGCAATTATTGGAGGTTGTATGGTTGCGTCAATGGGTAATTAATATTATAATTTGAAGTTTCTACATCATATTGAGACTCCAATTATTTATTTTCTACAATTCCAGGCACTGTCGCTACATTCAGATTCTATGGAGTTATCTGTCTCATTACATTAGGAGCTTATGGCTTCTATGTTTTTAAATCAGGAGGTCTAACTGGTGGATTAGGTGGTGGAGCTGAAAGGCATGGGTGCTGATGGCTATACTGCAGAAACTGGACAAGATGATGATGGAATGGGTGGTGTTGGACATTTGGCTCCGCATGGTGTCCCAGCTGGATCTATACCACAGGTTAATTAATTAATGGATGATGATTGATTTTGAGATAATGTACCATAATTAATAATGTATCAATGTTACAGAGTCCACTCCAACACACGACTAGAAAATTACGATCAGCAACAACAAAATCAACCACAATTTGGTGGCACTCAGGACTACAGTCAACAACAACAGCAACCACAATCAACAAATCCATTTGCTGCAAGTGCTGGAGGTGGTGGTCAACAAAGTGGTGGTGGAGAGCAATATTTCATGAGATAAAAAGAATATATATCGTACTAATAAAAAATATTAATAAAAAAGGGGTTCTACTGCAATGAGACTACGAAGAAAGAACAGATGAAAATATTATGTGCTACGTAAAGTAACTAAAAGTAAATTATGTAAAGAGAAAGATTCATGTAAAAATGTCGACATTGTATATAGTAATGTTATTATCATTGTGGTGAATAAATAATAATGATAAAATGATCCCAGAATGAAAAACATGATGATACAACAGCAATATATTACTAGAGGTTGAAAGAGAGATGAAGTTGAGAATAAAATACAATAGGAGATATATAAAAATAATACAAGAGAGAAATAAATAACCCTGATGAAATGACATAGTATACTAAATAGTAGTGTTGTTGCGTGTATATATATATTATATTATATTGTAAGTATATATATATAAATATGTATGTCAAACATATCATATATTCTTTTTTCTGTATGAATGAGGAGCATCTTTAAAAATGTATAAAAGCATAATAATACTAATAATGTGTCAGAGATGAGTGAATAAAAAAGTTCCTTTAGTTTGATTTGTGGGTTTTGATCATGTCTCGTATTTTAATTAATATCATTGCAACCAACTACAATGCGTCTTCAGGAGTTTGGTACAAATGGTACATCTAAAGAATTATTTATGTGTACAAACTGATAGGAAGAAGAATCAATGGCATACAACTCCAGAAAAAAGATGCAATGACTTTTCATCCAAAAAAAGAAATCAGTTTTCAATGTACTAATTATGTACTTTATTTACACGCAATAGTATTTCTGACTAGAATAATTTTTACAAAATGTTTATTTTTGTTGTATCAGCATATTTTTTGTGTGCTAGCTGAGACAACATTTTTTTACTACACATAGACTACTACACGTTGTATATATATTTACATATTTAATACAGACATTTTTCTAGCATGTATTTATTATTAAAACTCTCATTTGTTGTTCTACTTTGACAATGACGACGATAACGACGACGATTATGATGCAAATTTGTTTTCAATTTCACTAATAATAATAATAATTATAGTACCTCTGTATGTAATTTTTCATATAATATATCAATTTTTCTTTATCAATGTGAATAATAGTAAATTTTGTTAGCTAAAAATTTTTTTCAACACGACAATGAATAGAGATTTTTTGTTTCACTAGATATATAATTTACGACGACGATGAAGACTGACTGACTGACAACAAATATTATATACTGTTGCAAAATTGACTGACTGACGAAAAAACCACTTATAGATGAGATGACATTTATATCACGGGTTTCTGTTTTATATATAATAATACTTTTCTTTTTAATATCTTTGGCCTCTTCTTTGTTCATCATCATATTTTTTGTTTTGATATGAATATCTTAAATTTTTTTGTACTTATATATTTTTTTAGTTACCTCTCTTTCTCTCTCAGTTTAACTCATTCACAATTTGCTCTATAGAAAATTCTCTCCTTATATATTTTTTTTTGTAAAATTTTTTATATTAATTTTTTTTCTTTCTCGCTCTCTTTCGTACTTTCTCCCTGTTTTGATTTTTTGTTAAAACTTTCTCTCTCTATAATATATTATATAATAGTACTCTATAATAATAATTAATAACTTTATATTATTTTTTGGTTACTCTTTAAATCTGTTTTTTGGTTAATATTATATTTGTTTTGTGTTATATATATACAAATTTTTTGACTCTTTAAATTTTTTTCTTTTAAATTCTTTCAGTTCTCTCTGTTATGTTTAAATGTTATCGTATATATATATATAATATGATACTTTTTTTCTCTCTCTGTATATGAGACTGCTACTACTTTGTTTCATTCTAAATATTCTAATAATTTTTTTTGTTTTAAAGTTATATATACACAATTTCGTAAATGCAATCGAGTTTTTCCATTTCTTTGGCATCTTCATTTTTTTCTTGTATATGTATGTATACAGTTATAGTAATACAATAAAGTTTTTTTGGTTGTATTTAGTTGATAGAAAAATAATTTTTCCACATATTATTTTTTTTGATTGTGATTGTTCTTTTCCTTTTTCCAAATTATGTAGTTGGCTTTTTAAAAGTTTTTTTAAAAGTGTATTGAAAACACGAACATAAAGAATTTCTTTGATTTGAATACTTCATTTGGTCTCTCTGTTTTGATACAAATCAAGATAAAACTTTAGTGCTTCATAATTACAAAAACATTTAGTTTATATGTTATTCTGACCTACGTAACATCGTTCCATAAGATCAGATAATATGGCTTGTTTGATTTAATATGGCTTTGAAGCATCTATAAAAATAATTATAATTTTAAGTTTGCAATTCTTTAGTATTAAATGAATTCTTTAATATATACCTTTCGGTCGTTTCAACTGTACTTTAAGTCTCTTCATTCCAATTTGAAATCCATTCATTGCTTGAATAGCAGCTTGTGCACTGGCAGGATTGTCGAAAACTCACAAATCCTACAGACACCAAATAATACATACAATTTAAAATGAACTTATCATATTATGTTTATTATATACTCTTACCAAAACATTTGGATTGATTAGTAGCTCTGAAAAATTAGAATAGAAAATAATAAGAATATGCTAAGTTCAGATTTTATATATAGTCTACCTGTCAATAAACACTTTGGACGAGATGACATTTCCAAATGGTAGAAACATCTGCATTAGCTCGGGATCACCGAATTCCTGAGGGAGATGGTAAATAAAAAGGATTACAGCCTTCTGGTCCAGATATAGAGCAGCCTGATTGACATCCATGTACAATTTTTTTTTGATTACAACAAATATTATTTTGTAATACAACAGTGCAGCAGCAGCAACCGAGAGAGAGAGATAGACGCAGATATATATTTTTTTACAGTTGTTATACAACGTACACCATACCACACATATTGAGAGATATTGTGAGATTACGACGTGTACGTAGTGTGTTGTGTAAGAGAGTGAATAACACCATCAAGATAGAGAGACATCAACCATATATAGAAAAAACAGACAAAAAAGAAAAAGACATTTAGAGGAGAGAATAATAAATATACCAAATTCAACAACATTTATGTAAGGGACATTTATATACTTATACTTATATAGGTGAAAGTTAGATAGAGAGAGAGAGAGACTTTTAATCAAAAATAATTCATGATTTATATAAAAAAAATGTTCTCTCAAAAATCTTTTGCATGCGATTATAACATGAATTATTTTTGAAATGTGTCATCTTCTCTATTTTTCTAATATTTTTTTTCAAAAAAATTATTACATCTATAAAAACTAGATATATATATAAATCTTTTTTAGTGTGTGACAACATCGAAAGCATATTAAAAAAACATTTAGTTTTCTCAAAAAAACCTTCTTTTAAAATTCTTCCACACCAAACCATCAAGTGCTCTCTTGGACTAAATTTTGTACTATATTTTTGTAAACTATATATATATATATTTATAAATAACTACACTAGAGTACAAAATCTTACCATGATTTGATTTAATGTTGTCCATTTATTGGTTTACAATTTGTGTGTAAAACGACCCGGCCCAAATGTGAAATTTTATGAAAAATATACAGTAAGCATGATTAATAATATTATTACACTAGTAAAATATCGTGATTGAATATTTAAGACAAAACTAAATTATTATTTTCAAAGTACTATAACATATCTAATAATAAAAAAACTACATTTAAAGTACAAGCGAAGCTCTCTATTCTCTAAATTATATTTATGATGACGACTGTACTTTTATGAAGAAAAATATCAATACTATAACTTAATTAGTGTCTCATAAAAATACAGTCTACTATTCTATTATATAGATTATATAGTAGTCACAATATCAAATAGTGCTGGAAACATTGAAATGCAGTTACTAAAATATGTTTATAGCTACAATATCTAAACAACAATTAATTACGAAAGGAAGAGACGACGACAATATAATTAGAAATTGTGTTTAGAGTAAAGTGTACCTTCCCGCAAAGGAATAAAGTGTTGTTGCTGGTAGCCCAAAGTATTTCCACCATATAACAAAAATTCACCACCAACTCCGTTACTGTCAACACCATTGCCATTAATTCCCGTTGCTGTTGATCCTTTAAAGAAAGAGCCGCCCCATATAGAAAATAAACATTTTAGAGTGAACAACAAAGCTTGATTGTAAAACATTGCATTTCTTATTTTTTTATCAAAAATATCTTCATTATTATCACTCTCAATCAAAAAATTGTATATAAGTGTAGTAAGTGAGTGATATATATAACACTCAAAGCAGTACAAGTGAAAGCATTAATATTACAAAAATATTCTCATACCAAAAATCCATCGAAAGAAAACAATTTGACATATACATACATATATATACATTTGAAAAAGAAAATCTCATGTATATGAAAAACGTACAATAATACATTGAAATTGACATTTTTTTCAACAATAAGTTAATTATAGCAGACAACCATTGAAAGCTCATGACATCAGATATATAAAAAGAAAAGTTTTTGCTTACCGACTCCAGGATATGGTTGAATTGCAGCCGCAGCAGCAGCTAAAATGATAATAATAATTAAGAACAGGATAATTTAGTATGTCTCATTTCTTT
>VCNE01002313.1:0-11095 GCA_009869805.1 Oncopodura yosiiana
GACTCTCTCTGATCTCCTTCTCACTAGACGCAAACTTTTGCTAGTGACTTAGCTTGATGAGCCTTTCAGTGCTAAAGTACCGTAAAATCTGGAGTAGCCGAAGACCAGCGAAGTAAATGTTGGGATCTCTGGCACAGCTTAGCTATAATTATAAGTAGTAGATGTAAAGACTAAAAATTAAAACCTTAGACTCTACTGTAAGTTTTACGGTAACTGTTAGATACTCTGGACAAACATCAAAGGTTTTAGTTACTCTCATCTAAACAACGAGTGAAGTGGCTCGTTTAAGCTTTAAGGATGAAGTTACAGATCAAAACAAAATGAAAGATGAGACCGTGAAATAAAACACTAGAGTCACTTTAGCTTTAAAAGAGTTTCTTTTCATTTTAGAGTATTTTAATTCCCAATGATGTTGACCAGCGTAAAGATAAACAAGAGTCTCCAGTTTTTAAGTCAATATATTGTAGCAAATTTTCTTTTTAACTTTTGACTACCAACTTCTCTAAATATTTTTATTGCTACGATTTAAATTCAACTCAAGTTCGAAAAGAAAAATGAGAGTGAGTATTTGTTAGTCCAAATATGGATTGTCGATTGTAGGTTAGAAGAATTGTGTTAGTGAACACAAGCGGCATAAGAAGTTATGTAAGAGTTTACTATATATATATATATATATTCAAATGGAGAACTGAAAAATGGAATTAGTCCTACTGGGCATATAAAAATGTTGTTCTCTCTCATTACTTATTATGGCTCGTTTTCTCCCTGCCCTACTGTCTCATTATGACTTTGGCTTACTAATCAGACTATAGAGCTGTAGTACATGAGCTTTAGCCTGGAAGGAAACAAGAGACTGAGAAAGAAAACTTGTCAAAATTGGGATCTTACAAGTGATGGACTGCCTCAGAATGTTGGGTGTTGTGTAGTGAAGGAAAGAAGAGTCTTATGTTCTTCAAAAAGGGAGAAAAGAAGTCTAAGCTAGAAAAGTATAAACAAAACTTTTGAATTCTTGACTCTTCAAACTGTTTATTGTCAGTTATAAGGGAAGGTTGAGAGAGGAGAGAGAGAGAAGGTACTTAGGAAAGATGAGGAATGAGTGATGTGATGGCTTTCTGGGCATCACAGCTTTTTCTTTGACTACACAATAGGTACTTATCATGATTACGGACAAACTAGTGTCAGCCTATTTCCTATTTGAGAAGAAATACGAGAGCCATTATTAGCTCTTGCCTAATTACTCACTATTTTTAAGTTGTAAGAATTTTTTATATTTAGCTCTTAAGAAATGATTTATTTTGTATAGATGTTCAGAGATAAGAGTAATGATAATTGAAATAGTAGCAAATGAGTTAAATTAAGATTTTAGTTTAATCTGAAGTTAGAGGAGAAAAAATAGATTTGGCAAGGAGTGCTGAAGTTTTTGGTCAAAATGGTTTTTTATGCTGAGTCTGACAGTTTGAGACATAATATACGTAGAAGGAAGAAAAAAAAGAAGTAAAAAAGGGGAAGAGCTATATGTAGCTCTGTTGTAGTTTGTGTGAAACAAGTTGTAGTTTAGGACTGTTTCTGTTTTCTGTTCTTAAAGTCCATTTCTGTCCTTTTCCATGTTCCTCTCTGTAATGTAATATAAAGTATCAGGCTTGGGCATTTCTCAATTTTAGAATACAATTGCTCACTTGGCTATTATATTGTGCGCTAGTATAGTAAAGCTATAGTGGCTTGAGAATAAATTTTTTATAAACCATTCCTGAGCTATTTGTCCTTAGTTTCCTTCCTGGAGGTTCTATTTTCCATTGTAGCCAACATGGTTTTTCAAACTACAACATCTTCTGTTTCTCTTTTTCTCTAGATTTGTTGTTAGCTATTGTATTTTGGGCTGTGAGTAAAGTGCTTGTGTGTGTTTTCTAAGCTGTAAGGAGTAGAGAGGATAAATAGAATGTGAAATGGTACGAGAGTCCAAAGAGAAATGTCCCTAGGGCCCATCATCGTGTTTTTACTTTAAAATGTCTTTTTCCTTCAGCTTGTCAATATTGCATTAGACTCTGTGCACAGTCCCTTAGGCTCAATTTAGCTCTGCACGTCCAACAATACACTTTGACAATAACATGGAATACAAACAAGAAACATTGTCGACAATGTTATAAGGCACTCCGATAGTTAAATGAATTGATTAATTGGAAATGGTTGTTATTTGTGAGAAACGGCTTGAGGCTCAAATGTCGATTAGTATATGAAGGAAATGACATGTGTAACTGGAGCAGTGACATGTCGATGACAGTTTCGTTGTGAGAAACATTTAGACTACCAAACTGGGTCTAAAATTTTGGATGATATACGTTTTCAGCTACAATTGTAATGGCTATTAGCCTACCTTCCGGTAGAATTGAGAGTTGTTGAAGTTTCCTTGCTATAGTGAGAGTGACATTGTAGCAAACGGTGTAACATGAGTCAGTTTTTAATGCTAGGATATGACAGAGTATATAGAATAGAGAGTCCAAAATGATAAAAGGCTTCTCAAATTAATATTGTAGAGTGGNTCTCAAATTAATATTGTAGAGTGGTTAATGCACACACGGAACTGAAATTCTAAAAGCTTAGTCAGAGACCACAATGAACCTCGAGTCATTTTTGAGCACTGTTATGCTCGCTCTTTTTTTTACTTTGAGTGATATTTGGACTACTAATGTAGAGAGATAAAGTATGTAAAAAGGGGAAAAGGTATAGAGAAAGTGATGGGAATAGAAAAGTGAAATGCTCTTTGGGTTAAATGATTGACGGGGCGTAGAGAATGTAGTGAGCTAGTCAATTTATTGTTATGACATTTTTGATAGATTTTTGATACATTTCATCCTCTGATAATCTAACACAACTTACCTTTTTCATTCTATTGAAGTCACTTTTGGAAGTTTTGAAAGTCACATATTTTTAGTATTAAAATTGAGAACTTAGAATTGAAAACTTACATATGTATATTTTTAATTTAGTGTTACAATATGGTGCTGAGCTCAAGTCGAAATTAAATTTTCCAATAGTTCTTTGATTTAGTGTTACATGTAGCATAGGAATTTATTGGTATAATTTAAATTGGAAGTAGTGTGAGAAAACCAATGTTGGTTCAACTCTGAAAATCCTTGATAACTAAATATTAGTTGTAACTATTTCCTTTACAAAGTATTAGTCAACAACAACATAACTTAGAGAGTAGAGGATTGTACATTATTGTCATGTACTTAGTTCTCTACTGCGTTTTAATTAAATATATTTCCCTTGTACTACAAACTTCTGTGTGTAACTCCATGGAAGTGAGAATTAGATGGCATTATGAAAAGGAAACTAAAAGCAAAAGTCGTTGTACTTTCATTTCTCTCTGTGTTGTTTCACGTTGTTAAGTCTTGTTGATTCAAATCTGAAAAGTTTTGTATTCCAAAGGGGATTGCCTAACATGCAACTTTGGACCGAAAGTCCGGACGTATCAAAAGAGAGAGACAGAGCTCTCCAACAGCCAACTCAGACCAGCATCATCTCTATAGAGGAACAACAAAAACTAAATAATATTATCATGTGGCTTTATTTCCTTTTGCTATTTAAGTTTTATAAAAGAGAACGTGCTCAATCCTTCGTTGGAAAGATCTGTTGCTCTTTTCTATGTTGAGTCACATTTGTTTAGTTAGATCTAAGAGAGAGTCGTGATTTTTGTCCTCTGGCATTATGAGAAGTTCACATTGTCAGTTTTCGTCCAGCTTCAACAATGATACATCATCTTTATAAAATGTAAGCATTGAGCAACCGAAAAACTAATCCCTTTTTTGTACATCGTATCAAAGAGTTGAAGGGACTTGAAAAAGAAATTCCACTCTAAAAAATATGAGCCCGTCTTACCTAATTGCGTAGACGTACAGTGGCTTCTTTTAGTCAGAGAGATTTGAATAGAAATTTAGAAATGCGTAGTTTAGGTTTTTTATTTTAGGATGGACAATAATAGTTCTACTGTGGTTCCGCAACGAATCAGCTATTACGAGGGATAATTATTACTAATAGAATTAAATTCAGTAAATATTCCCAGTTAACGATTAAAATTAAAAACTGTAATTAATTAATTTTTTACAGCTTATCATAAACCTTAATTAATTATATGTTGTAATTTAAAATATTCGTAGCTACGTTTAGACAACTGATTCGCTAAGGAACTCTAGAGTTAAGATTCAGCCATAAAATTACAAAACGCCTACTTGACTATTTTATTTCCCAGCATTTGACTGAAGAAGAATTGATGTAATTGAGAGTGTTTGTTTGTAGTTGCTATCCATATTTTTTACACTTCAAACTAATATGTAGTAGCCAACCAATGTATGTGTGTGGCTTGGCTTGGCTGACATGAGAAGTAATGTAAAATCGAACAAGATTCCAGTTTCTCATTTGCGTGTTCTTCTTGACTCTCTCTTCTACAATCATTTTATAATGTGCATGAGGGAGAGAGAAGAGATTGGAAATTTTGTAGTTCAAATTGACTTCGTGATTCTCAAACAATGCTAAATGTCTTCTCAAGATGAGTAACATACTAACATAGAACTCACAATCCCGGATAAATTAACCGGGAATATAATTCCCGTATTGTTGATATAACGAGCTATTCAAGCCACCCTGCTGTATAGTAAAGATTCGTGAGGAAATTGCTGATGAATTCTATAAAACTTGAAACCCATCATTACTCTTTTTTTCTATCTGTGTGGCTATCAAGTAAAGTCTTCAAAAATGTATGGAGACCACTTGTGAGGTATTAATTACTTTAGCATGACATTAATGAGTGACAATTGGCAATTTAGTACTCAGAGTTTAAAGCACGTTTCTGCAAACTTTTGGCCTACTGAATCTCTCTTTAAGACTCAAACGCTTCTTACAATCAATTTTACGTCTAATGTATATATAGTAAAGTCATTGGTATTTATTTACTCCAGTTGTCCTCAATCCTAGTTAGTGGAGATGGAAATTGTTCCCAAGATATTAAATTGATCTTAAAATGAGTTCTAAGAAAAAAGGTAAACCATGTTGCGTGTGATAAAACTCATTTAGTTGACTTTTTCCTCATCCAAAGGGATTAGATTTGATGCCGAGTTATTCTAGTATCTCCATTCTGACCTATGTGACTCTCTCTCAGGCTTTTTATGTACTCTTTCAACTTGTGTATACCTATTTACACACATTTCTTCTAGAAAGAGAAGCAACAGTCGACGTTCGCTTTTAGTGGACGAGATTAGTTAGAGTGAGATGAGAAAACATGCAATCCAATGACTCTACTACCTAAGTACTAAAAGGAATGGTTGTCAACTGGTGAATTTGTTTGAAAAGTCTATAAAGCTCTCTTAAATGTGAAGCCTTAATTCATTTGACTCAAAATTATTAGTGAGTTTAGTAATTAAGGGAGTACTGGCTGTGTATTGGATGCAGAGGTTCATATCCATTACAATTGTATAGCTGAAGAGCATAGTTTGTGAGTTGAGACGTTTCCTTTAGTATAGTAAAGTTGGATGGAGAGTGTGATATTTGAGGCTGAAGAGATTAGCTGAGAGAGTAGAGTGTAAGAATAGAGGAGATATTGAGAGTCAAGGGGGAAATCTATGCTTAGTGGATTGCTCTCTGTTGCGCTTTTTCTTGTTGATGAAATTCCATCACAGTTTTCCAGTCAAGAGATTCTAGTAGATGAGAGAGAGAGAGAGAGTTTGTAAACGAAATAAAAGTTTTGGGAGTCAATTGAGTGCGTGTAGGATTAGAGAATTGATGTAATGTAGTGAATGAGTTGAAGCACATTGCTCTTACTCTGTGTAGTATAAACTAGTATATGTATGTACTAATAATGTATTTTGTTTATTTTTTCCAGACGCCTGAACAGCAACAGACTCAAGACTCTTCCTGACTTACTCTTTGCCAACAGTCCCAATTTGAACAAATTGTAAGTACTTTTTTCTCACTTACTCTCCTTTGCTTCTAGCTATGCAAAATTTCAGTGGCCGACTTTCACTTTTATGCCTTTCTCTCAATGCGAATAATCTGAATTTGCTTAAGTTATATAAGCAAGTGTAAGCCTAGAAAAATTTTGGTTTTATTTTGCTCCATTAAATCCACACTGGGAATTGTATTGATTTTCTATGCTGTACAATTTACACTATTTTGCTTGTTGCTCACACATTGCTTCATACCACTAAACCAAAAGTCAGTGGGAAAGTTATAGCTGTAGAGTGCCAGTGAGAAACAAATGTTTTTCCCAGTTGTTGTTGTGATAATAGTCATGTAGTCAAAGAAGGAAGTAGAGCACACAAGGCAAAAGTATGTAAAGTCTAGTCTACAATAGTAAATGCACTCCTTTTGGTTTACATCTATCTCAACTTTTCTAAGCACAAAACTTGGGATAGATGTAAGCCAAAGGAGTAATGTTTCGTTTACTATTGTAGACCTGAGTCATCTCGTTTGCTTAGCTTTGGAATGTAAACTTTTGTGTAGAATGAATTCTTAAGCTGTATGTATATACTGAAATGATACAACATAAAATAGAAAATACTACAATGGTCTTATCATTAGCAACTTATGTAACTACAGACTATACTATCATTTATTATGTAGACTTTTACTGTTACATGTATGTTCTCTATACCCATTTGCCTTTCGACTTGAGCTTATATAGCTAAAACTTTGGAAAATTATTACTACTCATTCCTTTGCTTTCAATGCGAAAAGTGAGAGTCATTCCGGACTCAATTCGCATTTAATGAACGAGAGTATTTAGTAAACACGCACCTAACATTATGAAACTATTAAGTCTAACCGTAAAACTTGTGTAGCTGAAGAGGAAGTTGTAAATATTCTGATACTCAGCTCAGCTATCCTAACCGCAACTCTGCCTAGGACTACTGCAAGTTTTACGGTATGAATTTTATGTAAAAATTGACATCTATATTTGAGCCAGAGAGTGAGAGCTAAACTTTTTTAGCACGCAAACTAAAAGTTTTTACTGGAGTATTATTGATGCTAGAGTTCATTGATTGACATGAGAGAGAGAGAGAGTAGTATGCGTCTAGAATATAATTTTTTACGCACGTGGCATAAGTACTAAACTCTCGTATGAGTCATACAAGAAGTTATGTAATAGGGAAAGAATTTTTGCAAGAGAGAAAAAGTTCCAATAATTATATTTGCATTGGGAATTGGCTACAAAAGATGTAAAGTTGCGTAATGCTACATTTCTCTACATGCTGATTTTATTTATTGTGCTGAGTTGAACCACCAAACATTTCTGAAAAAGTTTCTCTCAACTTTTTCCATTTGTATAAGCGGCATACAAATCTTGTGAGAACATATTTCAACTCTCAACCTTTACAATTTGTTGAACTAAAGTCCCAATAAATTTTCCATACATTTATTCATGGACTCATCGTCGTTTGGAATTTCAAATTTAGTTTAAAATGCATTTATGCAAAAGGCCAGGTAATAAGATTTTTGATTAGAGAACCAAAGCAATAACTTTACCTATCTAGTACTCTAAAGGTTTAAGAGACTAAATGGTTTTTTAAAGGTTGTAAAATTGTAAGATGATAATAAGAAGATGAAAAGGAGTCATGAGCAAATATTCTGGATGTAAAATCCTCACATGGAACAGGAAAGGGATATGAGCAAGTAAATGTAGGATGGAACTAAAATTGAAAACAGGATTTATGCAATGAGCTTTAGTGCAACTATGAAACTCTGACCTTTTATGTATTTGACTCGGCTTTTGCTTACTTAGTTTCATTAGAGTATTTACAATAGAAATTATATTGGCTGCTCATGTCTTGACCCTGGAAGATTAGCTTGTATAGTTTGCCCAAAAGCAAAAGCAAAAATTGGTATTGACTTTTGAAATTTTTAGACAACAATTTATATTGGAAGTCCAGAGGAACTTAATTCCTAACTCTTATAATTTTTAATGCCACTTAGCTTAGTACTATTTTGGTAGCATTTCTAAGCTTAGGTTTACATATAAGTACATCTAGTAGTGTAGCATTCCCTTACACTTGTTGTTCTGTTCGTGTTAAGCTCGCTCCAATTGACGTAGAAAGCAACAAGAAGAAACTAAGTCAAGAAGGAATTGGAACGATGGGAAGTGGATAAGAGTCATGTTAGTCAGGGCTACAAACATCAACACTTGAGTCTTATAGTAGAAAATGCATTTCTCTCATCTCAGGTAGCTTAGGTCTTAGAAAGCTATGTTCATTGAGTCAGAAAGAGATTTGGTGATTAGCTGACATTGACTAGTTCTGTTGTAACAACAAGAGAGTCAAGTCAAGCCATGTGCTGTGCTCATGTTTCATGTGAAAGACAAGAGAAGAAGAAGAAGGTTCGTCACGTCATTAAATTTCAAACCTGTCACCAAATGTTGACTACGATTAAGAATTACTCACATTCCGCATCAACATGCTAACATCAATTGTGTCCATTAGGTCCAAACTTTAAGTGTCATGTAGAGCCATTAAAAATGATAAGTCTTAGGCTTGACCCATTTTTAATTTTCATAGTAAGAAAGTATAGTTGTATTTTGAGCAAAGAAATTTCTTGTAGACCATTCCTGGATCCTTAAATCGTGCTGAGAGTTGATTGAGAATTTTTTGAAAATAAACTAGGCAAGTAGAAATATTATCTGTGAGAGGAATTCACACATAATAGATTATATGAGAAAACATTGTTGCGGAGAAATATAAGAATCCTTTTGGTTAATATTATGATGATGATAAAGTAGAAAGTGGGCGTAGCACATTGCGTAGGCTAATGTACATCTAAAGCTGAGAGAGAAGGGTATATTAATCAGGTTTCTCAGTGATGATGTATGAGAGTTACTTTATTATTCTTTAGTGGGATGGACATGAGGCAAATTCAGTTTTATCGCTTGCTGTTCTCTTTTGGTCCTTATTTACTATATAGATTTAACCAGCGTGTAATGATAATGATGATGATCATTTCATTGCACAGGTGGATTTTGTTTAATAGGATAATGTTATGATCATGTTCAGAGAGTTAAAATAAAGACAGTACATTTGGAATGAATGAATATAAGGTTTGCTTTTTTGCTCTTGTGAGTTTAATGAGAAGGCTCAAATGAAAGTAATGATTATGAAAATTGTGGAACAAATAGAGATAATGTAACAAGCAAGACTAATCTAACAACTTCATACAGTTCTTTTCTTACCTTTTAATTTTGTAAGGATGTTAAATGGATACATGTTGAACATTTCATGCGAATTGATCTGATGATGTGGAGAGGCTTAGGTTTTTTACACACAGAATTTAATAGTAAAAAAAGTTCAGATTACAGAATTACTTTTGCAGTATCTTTAAACTGCTAAGCTGAAAAGGGGGATTTTATTAAAAGAGAAACCGTGAGAAAGGCCTCAGTGCTTTTAGGCTATGCAAGAGGAGCTAGTCGAGGTTTCTCAACTACTTATCCAGTTTTCAGTATCAAAATTCCAGAGTTAGGTAGAGAGATGTGTGCTGGAGCTAATTCTAGAATCTGAATCTACATTTTCTTCTGAATCTTTTGACTTTTCTTACTATTAAATTATCAAGTGAAAATAAACCTGAGCCTCTCCCCAATTTGATAATTAATGAGCGAGTTTGAGAAAACTTTACATATACTCATTATTGTGTCGTAAGTTTAAGTAGTAGATTGGCAACACGTGTTAAGTTGTAAATGTTCTCAACTCAATTCTCTCTTACGACTATAGTCTAGAGTCTCAACTGGCCACAAAATTGAGACGATGTTTGTTTATTTTATGCGTTCACTATAGCAGCAGAGTCATTTTCCATTTAGAATTTTGAACGAAAGTACGAAACGAGGATGGGAATGACACAATAGGATATTATCGGTGATGTAGATAGTGTGTTTACAGTGTAGAGTGAAAGTAATCTAGTTCACATATGAGAAAACAGAGGAGAATGTAATAATGTGTATACAGAGTCAAGTTCCTTTAGTCTCGAAGTAATTTATTTATGCATGAAAATATCTAGTGTGTGGTTTCAACTTAGCGACATGATACAACACAGTATAACTATAGGAAAAGCTACTCTGCATTACAAAAGCAATATCTGACTCCCAAACATTTTCTTATCTAGAAAACGGCGAAGGAAGCCAAGAAGATGCAGAGTATAATATAATGTAAACTAATGTAATGGGCTTCACATATGGAGAATATAGCTGCTCAAAATTACATTATAAAATAGTTGCCCTTGCTGAGAAAGAATACTACTGAAGAAGCTACCCTCAATTGGGGACATTTTGCAATAATAATTTCTTCTAACGTTATCTTAGCTGTAGCAAGTGACCTCGTGTCATGGTACTCTGTACATTAGTGTCAGTGGCCGTGTCTCTAATTCCAAGTTAGTTGGAGAAAAGCCATTGAGTTTACAGGTAGAAAGTTGTAATAGAAATTCGTGGGCAAGTTTTTGTCTATACAAAGGTACAAGTTAATCCTGTAGTTGTCTAGGAAGAGGAATGAATATCTGTTAGCTTAGCTCAGTAGCATTTGCGCTTAAAGTCTGGAAATAATAGTGAAATGCTACCAACGTAAACGGACGAAGAGAGAGAGACTTAATGTTTGTAATTTATTAGAAAAGTCAAATAAATAATACACAAAAGGATTTAAAGTTGCTTGACTAGTGTCAGAGAGTTGTTATATTAGTACAGTAGGCTACAAACAACGATAGATCAAACCTACGAAACAATATGGAACTTAGTACACAGCATTCATAATTCACTGACAAAAGCCAAGGCTATGGTTTCAACTGAAAATCTATATAGTCTTGAGGTACAATTGTAATGGCTATTAGCCTCTAATGCCAATACATTGCCAGTGGAAATAGTTGAGTTGGTGAACTGAGAAGTTTTCCTTGGTAGATGAAACTTATTAGAACTTAATCCCTTGGACAATACAAGATTCAAGTTTAGAGTCTTTTGCATATACAGCCAAAAAGTCCGCAGTTGGGTTGAGATAGAGGATCGTAAATGGAGAGAGATATCTTGTTGCTATATAAGCTTTCGTCTGCACTCCATGAAGTGTCTTCTTCTTCTTTGCTA
>VCNE01002315.1:0-18077 GCA_009869805.1 Oncopodura yosiiana
CTCCACCACCACGATTTGGTCCTCCTCCTCGTTTTTTGGCTCCTGCTCCACGACCTTTATTATTGCCACCACCTCTTCCTCGACCACCACCTCTTGAAGCACCACGATTGCCTCCTCCTCTTGCACCACCACCACGTTTAGCTTTGGAAGCAGCTTCATAATCCCAATAATATTCATTGGTTGGTTTTTTAGCAGGTGGCTCATAATTTGTTGAGGAATTTCCATATTCATCAGTATCATTATCATCAACATCCCATGCAGACGCACTGGGCCCTGCTACTTGATTAGAAGAGTAATACCCAGGATAACTTACTAACTCTTGCTGTTGTTGTTCGAAAGCCAATCTTGTAGGAGATCCTGATTATTTAATAATTGTTTAAAAAAATTATATTAGTTAGAATCTAATAACTTTAAATTGTACAATTGACATATACAAAATGACCATAATATGAGTGAGTCATCCAACTTTTGTAGATAATAGTTTTTTAAAACTTTTTTTCCGAAATATATATCTATTATATATCCGTAATATAGAGATAATATACTTTAGAAGAAAAACTTACTTGGAATTGATTGACTACTCATTGCAGCTCTCGAACCACCTTGAGCATTAGTGCCACTAGCACCAAATGCTCTTTCAGATGGTGAAGAGGTGTCAAATGAGTCAAAAGATTGATATTGGGATTGAGAAACTTGTGTTGAAGAAGCTTGCTGCTTAGGAGCACGTCTCTCAAATAAGCCAGTCAAAGGAATATCCATTAATGATTGAGGTGGTGGTTGATTACTATTATTACTAATTGCTTGCCGATTTACTCCTCCTCCTCTACTATTACCCCGTCTCTTCCATTGAGAAGCATATTGTACATCTCCTAAAGGCAAATCCAATGCCTGATAATTTTTAGGAGTGTAACCCATATATTGCTCCTCATCTGCTAATTCAACATCATCCCATAAATCAGCAGCAGAATTACTACTACCATCATAGTACTGATTTGTAAAGCCATAATCATCCGGGTACTCTTCTTCATCATCCTCAGCATAACTACCACTATTATACATAGCAGCAGCTGCAGCTTGTTGATATTGCATTTGTTGCATAGTAAGTCCTCGAGAAATAGGACCTTGTTGTTGTTGCGGTCGTCGAGTAAATAATGGAGCAGCATTGCCACTCATACCTCCACCTCTTTGAGGAGGAAAGTTGACAAGCCGAGGTCGTTTACCAGAATGTTCGTGCATATCAGCTGCCGAAGGCATTGGAATAGCTGTCCAACCTTGTTTGAAAGCAAATAAAGGTTTTGGTGGACGACGTTGTTGTGGTGGTGGAGGACCTCTTTGTTGTTGACGTTGTTTTGAAGGGGAATCCATTTTGGAAAATAAAGACGGAGGTTTTCCATATCCTGGATCGAGTGCCCTGTTTTTTACGTTTCAAGTTTTGTTAGTGTTTTTTTACGATTACACTTTTTTCTCATAATTACTACATATTTTTTAACGAGTAATGAAAAAAACTTTTAAATATTTTTCTTTTATATTCCGAAAGGGCACAGTTGTATATATTTTTTTAAAGAAAATAATTAGAAAACCGAACCTTACAATACTCGAATCCGTCCGTTTAATAAATAATGAGTCGAGTAAGGAATTATTTTTAAGAAAACAATTATTTTTTTGAGCATGTATTTTTTTGAATATAACAACAACAAACAAATAGTGAATATATAAAATCCGATATTTGACTACTATTCTACTCTATTGTTTTTTAAAATGTAATATTTTGAAACCGTAAAAAATTGAAACAGAAATTCCGAGATAAAACGGGATAATTACAAAATGCTTAAGAGTATTGAATAACTTACTTGAATTTCAATGCACCCTCTAAATTTTTCTTTGACCCACCAGTGTCATTATTGAGTATTGGTTCTACTTCAAGTTTCAAATCATTAAGTATATATCCATTCATTTCTCTCAAACATGTCCTTATATCTCCCAAGGCTTCTAGATGCTACAAAGGAAAATAATATTTAGTATATTAAAGTAAAAATTAAGGTCCAATATAATATATAACAACATACCACAACAGCTTTCCTTGGTTCACTTTCAACAAGACCTGAATTAATTTTAGTCTCGAGTACTAATCCATATTTTTTAAACAACTCTCTAAGTTCAGAAGCTGTCACTTTAGGTGAAACATTTTTAACCAGTAATCTCATAATCGGAGTGGAAGGACCTTCTAAATTAGTAGATTCAGTGCAAACAAGAGATTTTCCATTTTCCAATTGTTTTCCATTTAATGCTTCCATTGCTCTTTTTCCCGATTCTTCATCTTCCATGTGCTATTTACAAATGCAAAAAACAAAAAGATTTTATTAATTTTTAAAAGATATAGAGTATATTAAAAGACCTTACCACAAATGCAGCAAACTTTTTAAATGGTTCAACCTCAACAACACGACCATAAGGTTCCAACAATTCTGTTACATTTTCCTTCGTTGGTTTGAAAGGTAGCCACGATACAAATAATTTGAATGTAGTAACTTTTTGATCTCCAAATGACCCAATTGGATGTTTAGGACCAGAAGCAGAATGTGACTCAGATACAATAATTTTATTTCCTCTGATTATGGTCCCATTAAGAGTTTGAATAGCTTTTACTCCACTTTCTTTATCTTGCATATGCTAAAAGAATTTAGTACATAAAAAATAAATTAATAATATAACTTATACAACAAATTAAGTCAATAAACTCACCACAAATGCATAATTCTTGACAAATACTTCACATTCAATAACTCGACCAAAAGGTTGGAACAATTTAATAAGTTCAGAACTAGGGAAGCCAGGTGGTAGATTTCTTACAAAGATTTTGTAAGTTAACATTGTCGTTGTATATTGTGGAGAAGAATGTTGTTGTTGTTGTTGGCGTGCTGGAGTATTAACTACTGGTTTTACTTGTTCCTCTTTCATTACAACATCATTATTTGTTGTATTGCCAAATAACTGTTGTCCTCCTTGTTGCTGTTCCTCAAATTGTTCTCCAAAGCCTGGAATTTTGACATCTTCTTCTGTTGAAGATTCACCTGGTGGCTTTGGCTCTTGTTCCCAACTTTCAGATTCATTGTTAGCTCCAGGTGCTGGAACTCCAAAGTATTCCATCATTGCTGCTGAAGGCATAGGTGGTGGGACCATTTCCTCCATTCTGAGGATTTCAGATTTGATCTGTTTTGATAAAATAAAAAAGTAAGAAGTAAATAATTTGAAGATCTTAAGATAATTAGTAATAAACTCACCTGTCACAAAACTATCTTGACTGTAACTACTACTAATTCATCATGCAATTAAGAAGATATTATTAATTATGAAATATGAACAACAAAAAACAACTTTTCTGATGTAATCTTGCAGGAAGATAAATCTGAAATGACCAAGTGAAAGTAAAAAAACCTCAGAGAAAAGAAAACAATTTTCACCGCCGCCGTAGTTTGACTCTTGAATTGTAGAGTGCCCTACTCAAAGAAAGCTTGCATCAAAGACATTTTCATGAAAAACAACTCATTCTTTTATTTCATTAAATTATAAACACTACAAAAAATAATATTTCTATATAAATACAACATAATGATATTTTTCTAACTCATATTCCTAAATGTAGCTTTAATTTTTGACAGAATTTCAGGTCTTGCCTTAACTGCACTTAATGGATTACTAACATCTAAATTATTATTATTAGATTTACAAGTTGTAGTCACTTCTTGTGAACATCCTCGACGAACTGAGCCAATTCCTGTTCTCTCAACAGTGCCAAGATCATCAGAAAATCCAATACCAACCAAGAATGGATCATTAACTGTTCTTTGAAGACAACAAGCATCACCAGAAAAATCTGTGCTAGAATAAACTGTCCAATCATGTTGACCACTAATTGCAAAAGAATCAAATGGAATTGGTGATGGGAGACGAACTTGAGAACCATCTAATAAGAATTCTATTCCTCGCCATCTTTCATCATATAAACTGATGACATTTTCATTTAATTCTAAAGATGACAAGTGTCTAATGGCTGTAAATTGCATTACGTCATCTTCAGTTTGGAAACTGACGCATAAAACTCCAATGTTTCCACTGACGAGTATCCCAGTTTCAAAGAGATTGGTGCTGTCATCATTTTTATTACTTCCTTTTAATTTGCCATAGACAATCCATCTATATAATAATTATTATTTTAGAATTTTAGAATTTTAGTGGATTAATAATTTTCTTTTTGATTAGGTAACTTACACTCCACGCTCGACACAGAAAGAAATTGCATCTTTAGCAAAACCAGGAGTAGATTGAAGGTCAGCAACATTTGAACACAATGTTTGTGATTGTCCACTCCATTCTTGGGTTTCCCAAAATGTTATTTTCTGAGTGTCTCCACTTTGACAATCGTTAATATTTTCAGACTCAGAAGAAAATGATATAAGGGGATTAGAAGAGACTGTTGAAATTATTACAAATAATAAAATTGCTCCCTTCAACATTTTTAACTATGTAATTGTTGTAAGTTGTAACTTTTAGGGTTTTGTGAATAGTAGTATAGCTTTATATAATTTTTTAATTGCTCTAGAACATGAACTGATGATTTTGACTGAAATGTAAGCACTTTTTATATGCAAATCTCAACGCAAATTAATCCGGAATGTAAACATTGGAAAGGAAAAGGTGTAGGTCATAAACCGGTTATAAAAAAAATCATATTGTGGCCGATTAAAAATATTATTATGATGCGTCTTATTTCATTCATGGAAATATTTATTGATTGCATATAAATTTTAATTCATGAATAATTCTTATCAGTCATTCCTTTACGCAGCGAAAGTAATGATGATAAGACATCAAACTCAATAAAATCAATTCCAATGAACTAAACTAATAATAAATCATTATAAAAGTATGTAAATAAATCCTTGAATAAAATGTCGTTCGCATTTGAACTTATTAATAATGCCATAAGAATAATAAACAAATAAAAAAACTTCATATCTGTGGCTATAAATTTTTATTAATTTTCTCAAAATTGTTTTAAATATTTATTAATTAGCACTTACTCATAAAGTGTTTTATATAAGTCTTATTGTTATTACGGTATTGTTTTTTATTTAATAATTTGAGTCTTTCGTACAAAAGGACAACGAAAATTGTGATGCATTACATGTAATGCATTTTTTTTAAACAACAACGGAAAAACGAAGATATATAATATATATATAAGGAAGATTGCGTTCGTACAAGTTTTTTTAGTTTTTTTGACATTTTTGGCATGTACATTTAGCAATACATGCTGCTGATTGGTTGATGATTCATTCGTGTGATGTGTTTATCTTTTTTCTGTTATATATTTTTGTTTTATACATTATCATTACATAAGTTAGTTATATATAATAAAATATGCGTCAAGTCAATTCATTTTCAATACTAATTTAGCTATAGCTCCCTGCATAAATTTCTAAAAAATTCCCATGATTATTAATATTACAATAATATATTTATAAGGAGATAAATGTTTTCTTAAACATGATTACCTTACAACTTGTAAGTTTACAAGTACTATATATTTATTTATATTTTAATTTATTTTTTAGCAAGTTCAAATTCAGTCAGTAAAGATTTTTAGTATTAGAGAAGATTTTGAAGTAGTCAACTTACAACTTGTAAGTTTACAAGTACTATATATTTATTTATATTTTAATTTATTTTTTAGCAAGTTCAAATTCAGTCAGTAAAGATTTTTAGTATTAGAGAAGATTTTGTGGTAGTCAACAAGAGAGTCTGTGTACCAATTAAAGTAGGTGTGTATATTTTACTTCTTATTTTTTTAGTCCCGTAAATTATCATACTATTCATACGTCCTTATAAATCCTCTATTTCTTTATTCTTCTTTCCTTACAACAGTATTATATTTTATGCTTTTTTAGCTACGCACAGTCTCATATTTTTTATGTATGTATAGTACGTACACACTTTTTTAAAAAGATACGTACGGTGGTATAATATTTTGTTTAGTATACTTGTAACAAAACTATATATACAAAGTAATTATTGAGAAGATCAATACTCAAATAATTCATATCTAAAAAAAACATATATTCTTCTCGTGCATGCATTTCTTTTTGACATTACAATAAATTCATTAAATTGAAATAAACAATACATACATATACAATATTTTTTATCACTATGTATTACATATATACTCACTAAATTAAAGGAAGAACAGTAGTTTTTTTTTGTTTCTCTTATACCACCAACAAATCAAAAACTAATAATATGTAATAATAATATTTTGTATTTTTAGAGAGAGATAATCTAATACCCTATATAAATTAGACATATTATTATTTAACTAATAGAAACTTTTAACTCAAGGGTACCGGCTACGATCTCGGTCTCTGTTGTTGTTATACGATGATGACGAGTAGCGATCATTGTGATGACGATTATGATTATGATAATTTCTATGCCCATTATGATGATGGTTATTAAAATTTCTTGAATATGGTTGTTGATTATAGTTTCCACTATTATGACGTCTGAAAGAATTTCCACGATGATAATGTCTACCACGAGAATTCTGATAGCCATAACCATCATTTCTGAAGACAGGTCGATTATTATAGGATGATGATCGAGAACGAGGAGAATTGGAACGGTTTCGTTTTCCAAATTGACGTCCACGAGAAGGTGACGAAGAAGATGATGATGATGATGAAGAGGAACTTCGGCCGCTACTACTACTACTATCATCTCTTCTTGATGACCTTTTTCTTTTCTTTGTAGAAGATGAGTCATGAATTGGACTTCTACTTCTACTTCTTCTGGCAGTTGATTTACTATTACTACTACTACTATTGGCTGTAGTTGTTGAAGAAGAATTGCTATTTAGTACATTATTAAACTTGTGATTTGTTTGTTGTCTACGACTTTCTTCATAATTTTGGAATTTGTTACTAGTTGTACCATTTAACATTTCTGAAGAAGGTGAAGCTGATTTACGAACCTTCTTTGTTTTTCCTTTATCAAATTCTTCATCATCAGCATCTTCTTTAGTCTTTTCTATTAGTCGTTTCTTTTCTATTTCTACAGCTTTTGTTAAAACACTTGGTCCATCAGTCCAACTACGAACTATTAAAAAATCAAAAATAAATTAAGATTTAGAAATCATGTATTTATGGCGCATTTAAAACTTTTAGCATGTATGATGAAGATATAAAGACTTACTCTCTTTTTCACGATTGAATAGGAGTGAGACATCAAACTTTTCTTTAAGTTCTTTATCAGATGCTGATGAGATTGTACTAGAACTGGAACTTTTAGGACTTTTTGGAGGTGTATTTATATCAGGCAAGACAGGATGATGATTATTAATGATTGGAGATGATGATGAAGAAGATTTCTTTTCTGATGGTAAAACTGGTGATTTTGTTTTTTCTCTACTTGGACTTCTTTTATTATTTAATGGTGAAGAAGCAGTCTTATTATTGGTAGTAGTATGATTAATAACAGTGACTTTTTCATCATTAACATCACTTTCATCATCATCATCATCATCATCATCATCACCATAATCGACTAGTTTTTTAGTTAATGGAGCCATTATTGATACTCCATTGGTTTTATGATTTGAATAACCATTTCTATTTGAAATTCGAAAACGATCGAATTCACTTGGTTGTGAGTTTAGTGGTCGTACACCAATTTGTTGTTGTTTTAAAGGTGAAACAGCAGTAGGAGAATATAATTTGGCTAATGGGTTATTCATTATGATTTTATTAGGTGATGAATTAGCAGTATTTGTGGCAGTGGCGGCTGGTCCATTTCCATTTGTCAAGGATGATGGTCGTGGAGTTGATGCACCATTTGAGAGTCGATTTGGTGTGGTATTACTGTTAAACAAACGTTGTTGTTGTTGTGTAGAATTCGTAGAATTAGAATTACTTGAACCCATAATGGCATTTCTTAAAGCAGAGTGTTCATTATCAGTAGTAGTAACTGATAGTGGAGATGTTATAGATGATGATTTGTTAGACTTGGGACTAATACTACTATTACCATTACTATTGAATTTGAAACTGATTTTTGATGGTGATGCTGCTGTGCCATTATTATTTTTGTTAAAGACAGATCCAAGTAATTTTCCATTTGATGTTGATGGTGAGGATCCATTCATTTTATTATTATTTAGATTTCCATTAGTTAATGGTGTTGAAATAGAATTATTGCCTAATTTATTAATTCCATTACTTGTAGGAGTACCATTATTATTACTAGATGTTTTGTCAATTTCATAAATCATTACATAGGCATCGGTATTCTGATTGAGTGAATTTAAAGATGTTTGATGGACGAAAGCATCATCAAATTGATATAGGAGTTTATTGGAGGCTTCAGCTACTGCTGTATAATGACCACAATTTGGAGACGATCCCATATGTTTTACAATTGATACAAGACGGTATTTCAGTTCCTATTAAGAACAGAAAATAAGAATAAAATTAGTTTTACAAAATCTTTAATACAATCTAATCAGTAATCAGCAGTGTACTTCTTACATACCTCTTTTGCATATGGTGATTTACTATACAGAAATCTATGCATATTAAGAGTTCTGCTACAATGAATAGCTTTACTAATTTTTGTGCCAAAGAGAGTAAAACGCTTCAATTGTAAGCAAAGGACGATTGGTGGAACTTCTAAGACATGTTGTTTAGTAGCATGACTCATTGATTTACATCTTTCACATTTATAGTCATTATTTTCCAGTCTACAAAAAATTAGCAAGAAATACAAATTATTATTAAAATATTATCAAGATCAAGAAGAAGACAAAAATATTCGAAATATGTACTAACCTCTCTTTTCTAAAATGTGCTTGAATAGCTTCTTCTATAGTTTGAGCATTACGAATGTCCAATTGAAGCTCTGCTAAAGGCTGGAATGTTGTAGAGACAAAATGACATTTTTGACAAGTCACTTCAGTGCGAAGATATCCTCCAAATATTTGTCCTAATGGTGATGTTTCTTTTGATCTTGTATCAAGTTTGTGAGCATTATATGCAGACAAATATGATCTTTCCATTGACTCTAATAAATATCTTAGAAATTCATGTGCATCTTCTTGTCTACCATGATTAAAATGTTTACAAATCATTCTCAACTTGTTATGAATAGGAGTAGGACGAACACAACTTTGTCCATTACGTGTTGATAATGATTCTTTCAGTACATATGTCATTGAGCATATCATACAACCACCACCACCACCACTAATTTGATTTTGGCCAAATACACTATTATTATTTTGTTGTTGTGAATTTTGTCTACAATTTTTACTGTGATCCTCTGCATCTCCAAGAAGCCAATTTACAAAGGCAGGTGTATGAAATAAAGCTTGTAGAGTAGCATTCATATAACATGAATTTCCAAGATTTACAAATCCTAATCCTATTGGATAAGATTTCTTCCATCCTGGAATTACTCTGCTTCTATCATATAATGTTACTTTTGGTTTTGGCAGTTGAGGTGATTGTGGAGATGATGAATTATTGTTGTTGTTGTTACTGCTACATGATGGTGGAGTTGTTGATAATGATGATACAGAAGAATTTAAAGAATTATTATTATGATGATGGCCATTTTGTTGTTGTTGTGGAGTTGATGTAATATTACTAATGATTGGAGTTGTTGCTAAAACTGGAGATGAGTTATCTAACATTTCTTTCATTCTCTTCAATTTTTTAGATTGAAGAAGAACAAGAGAAGGAGATGATGAATTAATTTGTTTTTTTGGTGATGGTGTTTTAGTTTTAATAACTTGCTGCTGTTGTTGCTCTTCTTTTTCTTGTTGTTGTTTGAGCTTTGCAAGACGAAGAGCTTCTCTCTTTCGCTTTCGTCTTTCTTTCCGTTTTTCTTTTAATTTTTGAAGATAGTCTCGAGGATTTAATGATGCCAATGAAACTGTAGTCAAGTCCAAATCGTTTGAAGTTAATGATAATAATGGTTGTTTATCTGATGACTCTTCTTCTTCCTCTTCTTCTTCCACTACAACTATTGGCTGCGGCACTACTATTTGTTTATGTTTAATTTGTTTCTTCTCACTACTAGAACAACAATTGCCGCTACTAGTACTAGTTTTGCCATTTGTTGTTTTCTTTTTCAGCAATGCCAACTTTTTCTTATTCTTTTTATCAATAGATTTTTGTTGAACTCCTTTAAGTAATACTAGATTATTATTATTATTCTTTTTAATTTTTTTATTTTTATTCTCCTTTTGTGGTTTTAAACACTTGTACTTTGCCCTTAATGTAGAAATTAATGAAGATACTTGATCTCCAGCAGATACAAATTGAACACGTGGGTATTTGTTGTTAGTAAACACAAACTTTTCTTCTCTTGTTACGATGTCATTCTCTTGTTCATCTCCAACTGTTGATGATGATGACAATAGACTCTGTGTATCATTAGATAAATGTCGATTATTTTTATTAGTACTACTATTACTATTAACTTTTTTTGAAGAATGGAAATTAAAATTTCTTCGAGCCCGAGCCAATGAAGACTTTAAGGCTCCACTGATTAAATCCACACCTGCGACAGAGCGCATTTCATGTTTGTCATTAGTCTAATAGTAATTACAATCTGTTGTAAGGTGCACATTTAACTTAATGTTGTTTTTGTTAATTGTGACTCTGTTTTTTTATCTTGTAAAAGATTATACAATTATTACGCATTCACTCAACAACTCACTGGGAATAATATCAAATTAACAAGCTCGTAATTTCTTTACATCGAAATCATCATCACACATCAATTAATCAATCAACACTATTCTCATTGTTGTTGTTTTATGTTTTAAAAAGAAAACTATGAACTATTACGCAAACTGACTTACAAAATAACAAACGTTTTTGTGTAGTAGTAGTCACTACTTAATTCAACTGTTTCGGCACAAAGCGGTTTTTATATTATATGGAAAATAGCACAAGGACAACTAGATACACTTTATTACAACTAACCTTCCCGTATATTTGCTAACATTTTGTAGTAGTATTTTCACCACCGACTCTTCGGTTCTTTCAGTCAATGAAGGTTTATAAATTCGGAGTATTCTTCGGAGAGGATCACAGACAGCTTTCTATTCCATGTCGCCAGCAGCATTTATATTAGAAGAGAGAAAACAAAAAATTTTCTATTTGAGGACCATTACAACTTTCCCCAGCATGTGTCTCGTTTAAAGCGCCAATGCATAAATAGACCATTCTTAGCTAAGAAATATAGATGGCAATACTAAACTCAAGCATCTATTCACCTATCAGATTTTCTAGTATTGATTGTAAAGGGTAGTCTTATAACAGAAATTCTGAAAGGATATTGTGAAGAGGAAAATCTCTAGCATTGCGGTAAATTCTAATTTCATATTGTCACCAAAAAATTATTGCAAAATCAATTTATTCACAAAACTCATCAACAAGTTTTTTGTTTTGAAATTAATTAATAAAAGGGTAAGTTTAAGATAATGACAAATAATTGTTTTTGTTTAGAGATACATATGTTTAATTGGTTGTATTGTAATTTTAGAAATCAGCCTTGATGATGCCTGCTTCAGATTTTAATCCTGTCGAGCCAATGCAAGTTGATTTACCAGAAGAAAATGACAACACAGAAGAAGAAGCGTTTGTTGTTGAAAATTCCTCTTTAGTAAGAGCAATATTTAATTAACAATTGATTTGATGATATGCTAATGATGACTTGATTATACTTTTTATATAAATAGGATCTGGAAAGTTATATTAATAATTATACCGGAATGGCTAAACTTCTTCGTCTCTTGCACATTGCTGATCATTGTCCAACTTTACGTGTTGAAGCATTGAAAATGGCTATCCATCATGTTCAACTTACATTTAATGTGGCTACGTATCAACAATTGCATAAGAAACTACGTGAAGCATTAACGTAAGTGAAAGAATGAATATAAATAATACAAAACTCACTGACAGTCATGATGATCTTTTTTATTAAACCAACAGAACATGTCCATTACCTGATGTTACTGGTGGTCCTGGTGGCAGCGGTGCAGCTCCTGAATTACCTCAAATGGATATGCAATGGATAGAAACAAAATCTAAAAAGTCTGCATTAAAATTGGAAAAATTAGATGCAGATTTGAAAAATTATAAATCAAATTCAATCAAAGAAAGTATCAGAAGAGGACATGATGATTTAGCAGAACATTATTTAGATTGTGGTGATTTATCCAATGCTCTCAAGTGCTTTTCTAGAGCTAGAGACTATTGTACTTCTGCGAAACATGTTGTCAACATGTGTCTCAATGTTATTAAGGTATCAATATACTTACAAAATTGGACTCATGTCCTCAACTTTGTATCGAAGGCTGAAAATACACCAGATGTTATGGAACAAGGAAAGGTAACAAAACAGTCTTTTATTATTGGAATATATAATACTAATACTTTTCTTTTTTTTATTAATTTACAGCCTAGCAGTAAAGAGAGTGCACAGATAGTAACAAAATTAAGGTGTGCTGCTGGTTTAGCCGAATTGGCAGGAAAAAAGTATAAAGCTGCTGCCAAATTTTTTCTTCAAGCAAATTTTGATCATTGTGACTTTGCTGATATGATTTCAGCAAATAATGTAGCAGTTTATGGTGGACTTTGTGCTTTGGCTACATATGATAGAGAAGAATTACAGAAAAATGTTATATCAAGTAGTTCCTTTAAATTATTTCTTGAGCTTGAACCTCAAATACGTGATGTTATCTTTAAATTTTATGAGTCCAAATATGCCAATTGTCTTCGACTATTGGATGAAATGAAAGATAATTTACTTTTGGATATGTATTTAGCTCCACATGTTCGTACACTTTATGGTCAAATACGTAATCGTGGACTTATTCAATATTTTAGTCCGTATGCTTCTGCTGATTTGGGTCGTATGGCTCAAAGTTTTAATACAACTATTGCTTCATTAGAAAATGAATTAATGGGACTTATTCTTGATGGACAAATTCAAGCAAGAATTGATTCTCATCATAAAATTTTATATGCCAAAAATATTGACCAACGTAGTGTTACATTTGACAAGTCATTACGTATGGGTGAAGAATATGAAAGAAGAACAAAACTTATGATTCTCAGGGCAGCAATAGTAAGGGCTCAAATTCAAGTCAAGGTTGGTGCATAATTATTTAATAAAAAGTTATGATTATTGTTAGAAATTAATTATATGATTTTTTGTATTTTTTTTATAGAATCCTCAGAAAGATAACCAGAATGAACCTGGGAATAGTAATACTTCTAGAGTAGGAGCTCATCATAATTAATTAAAGTACCAATAAAAAATACATATTTCTAAGTAAGACTCTATGTTGTACAGTAAGCGCTTTATGTTGATTTATACTTCATGTTCTAGTAATATGATTTTGTTTTGAAAAAATGTCCAGTATAAACCTTTGTATGTTCCAACAAAAATCATGAAATCATATAATAATAATAATAATTTACAGAAGAAGAAAAATAAATTTAAAAAACAATACTATTCTCACATTATATATTTAAATTACAATCTTTTATTTAATAATAAGATATTTATTTCAAAACTGAATCACAAAGAAAAACACAAAATATTTTATTTAGTAGTTTTGATATATTTTCATTTCGACTAGAAGTTTTATATAAGTAATATATCATATGTTTATATATTGAATATTTTTATTTTGTATATTTTTTGCGTCATTTATTATTGCATGATGATGAGATTTTTTTTTATTATATTTATTATTATTATTACTGTCATTTTTTCTTGGCACTGATCTACAGTGGTGTACGTATAATAAGTGTCCTATGTTTTTTATATTTTGATCTAAAACTACTTACTTATGTAATGCATACATAATATTTTCTGTCTTGATTTGATAAATACTGTAGTATAGCATCTTTTCAATAGTGTCCAAACGATAGGACAAACACGACAACGAACGACGATCGACATCAATCAACATTCATGATATACTTTTTTTTAAATATGTCCAAAGGTCTATATAGTATTAGGTTAGGTACACATATACACAAGTATTTTTTTGTTTTATAAATTAAGTTTTTTTTTGCATATGAGCAAATAAGGTTGCAAGAACAAAAAAATGTTCACAAGTCTGAGTTTCTCTATTTTATAAGAGCTACATACATAAGTGTATACAAAGGCTGTTATTTTCTAAAATCCTAAGAAGTATTTTTTTGAGATATTTGTTTTCAAAAGGAATGTTTTGTGTCTAAAAAATTGTCATTTAAGTAAGTTATTAATTACATAAGGCTTAAATTACTCAAGCCTTTATCCAAATGTGCATATTCTTGAATACATGGAGTTTTTGCTCGGTAGGTGAGATAGAGAATTCCAGTATTATGCCAATGATAGAGAGCCAAAAGAATTAGAATGTGCCAAAGTTGATGAGAAGAGCCGATGTAGTTTACTAGTCCTGGTTAGGTAAAAAAAGAAAATGATAATGGTAAATTTCATTAAGTTTCATGTTAGTTTGTTTTGTGAAAAAGATTACTATATCTCTTATGCAGTATAGACTAATACCTGGATAAAACCGTTCTGGTAATCGGGTTACATAGAAAAAGAAAGCTGCAGCGGAGATCAAATACATTGTGAAAATTCTTGGGAGAAGAAGCTAGAATATTTCGAGCAAAATATAAAATTAGATTCTGCAATCAATTTAAGTACTTCTTATAAATATATTCATCTTACGGATACAGCAGGACTTGCAAAGCCTCCATGCAAAAATGCCCAATGCATTGTGGGTACCACTCCATATGCAGCCCAACCTATAGAAAACGAAATGTCACTTAGATTTAAGCTGTTGTAACCAATCGTAAATTAATATTATTCTTACCACCAAATACAACAAGTCTCTTAGTAAATCCATCTTCAGACTTGACAACCGGAAGTACTTGCATGATCATAGCTGTAATAAAAATGGCACCGACTGTCACTAAATAAAAGTTTAACCAAAACTGGTTGCAAAAAATTAAAGTAGTCAATAGACTAGCACACCAAGTGAAATATAAAAAATATATTGAAACTCTTACTGGAACACAAGAAAAAGCGTAGTAAATGCCGGAAATGTAGATAGCCTATATAAAAGAAATAAGAAAGTAGACTCTTACTCATCCTTCCGTAATATAATGACTTCTTACCAATAAGCTTAATGATACTCCAAATAAATCGGCTGAGAGCCATCTCCGATAATATTTCTCAGAGCAGCAACAAAAGACATGATAAAGTGCTGACAGCAACATACAAGCCTTGAAAACCCAAGATCAATATCATTTCATTATTCTTCCTTCATGATTAAAATCCATTATAACAATCAATATCATATATACAGTTCTTACCTGGAAACTGAGTAGTAGCATTGTCATCATTACTGCAAAAGGAAACAAACACATTTTCATTTATACTTTCTTCAGCAGCTTTTTTTAATGACAGGAAATTGATCATTAAATATCAATAGTTACCCTGATCCCAAATTCCATGCTGGGTTTTTGGCAAATTGAGTAGACCCAAAATGTCATAGATAGTAAGACAGAAGAAAAATGTCCAGCCAATTAAATGAGACCAGATATTTACTGTTTCATTCGTCCACCAGAATAAGCTGAAAGTACATTAAAAATTCCAGTGTAAGTAAATACTTTAAAATAATCCATTCTCGGGGCAATGCGCTATATATGTATAGTGTCTTAAATGTCAACAAGGATAAACCAAAGAATATTATGACAACTGAGCATTGAAGTATTGATTGATATTCTCTCCATCACCCATCATTAATAAAACAACCTTCGATTTAACTCACAGGTCCAACCTGTTAATTTATGCATTGAACATATATGAGAAAAGACATTGCGAGAGACTTCATGTAACATTGTAGCATTGTTATATAGTTTTGACTGTGGCTACTTTTGACAGTTTTCTATGTCGACACAGACCACTAACTCATCATATGTTGCTCCTACTACTTGCACAAGAGTTGAAGAGTAAGAGTTTACAACAGAGCCAAAAACATTTGTTTGTAAAGCTAGCAACGTTAATTCAAGTATAGAAAGCGGTCAGTGGAGCAACTTTAACCTCTCTCTCTCTTACTCTAATCTTTAGCCATCTCCAACAACCATTGTACTCTAAGCAATTTCACTCTTGTTGTTTGTCTATGCAAAAAATGGTATATAGGTAGCATATAATAAGATGATTACACTGCAACTCAAATTGTGTCTAAATAATAACAATCATTCTTCTATCATCTCACATTATCAGTTAGCCTTGCCCATGAAAAAAATAAATGGTAAAGTGACATGCAACTTTATTATTATTATTATTAGTATATAATTCTTCTTACCTTTTGACACATTGAGTAGGACTCAAAGCTTCTCGATAGCCACTTGTAATAAATGGATTGAATCTGAGGTAATGTGGAGCTTCTGAGTAATGTAAAATGCGTCGCTTAACATCTTGACTCAAGTCTTCATTAGCAAGTTCCGCTTTACTTAGTAAAGGTACACATTTATACCATGGTGTGTAGTAAGACTCATTATACTCTTGAATATTGTCACCATCACTTTTGATATCAGTAGTATTATTGCTGTCAATATTTCCTGATGATGACGATTTTGTCGAAGAAGTACATTTGATAGCACCCATCTTCTTACTATTAGCACTAGTATTCTCAGCTACACAACTTGTCTTATTTTTGTTAGCAGTGACAATTGAAGTCTTTTCATTCTCTCTTAGTACTCGACGTCGTAAATTGATGGATGTTGGAGAGATGAGCTCTTCAACTTGAAACTCTACTTCTAATTCTTCTTCTTGCTGTTCTTTGCCTTTTACTACTGCAGCAGTGGCTGAAGTTGTTCTATTGCTAGAGTCCTCACCATCACTGTTGTTCGTTGTGGATGAGAAGAAGGAGTTGAAATTAAGCCAGAATATCTTCCGAGTCAATAATGCAGTCATGTTTCAATGTGCTTTTCTACAATTGTTGCATTGGGAGAGATATGTGATAAACAACACGTATAGAGTATTATATATGTATAAGTTAATAAGGAAGCTTGTTTTTACTCAAGAAAGTCAGTGATGGTGAAACTTTTTTGAAAGTGCTAATGCTTTAAGTCTCACAGATACAACTATTTATTGGTTGTCTACTCTATATAGTAAATATAACACTGTTATCAGTCACAACACGAGTCAAATAACTAATGTGTAAAATTCTATACTTAATGAAATAATTTACAAGAGCTAGAGGAAAAGACTTAGTGCTAAAAAAACACCTTCCTTTTCTATAAATAAGGGCAAAGTCCACAAGAAGTACTTTAGGCCACCAACCACACCACTACAGTGCTCAACACTACACTAAACTAAACAATAAATGTCCATTGTTGCGCTAATAATTGTGTTACTGCCCTTTAGAATTGTCTAGTAGTAGTAGTAGTCTATACACTATATGTATAGCATGTATATGGTCAGTTAAAGTCTTATGTCATAAAAATGCTACGAGTTGGATACTGTACAATACAAAAAGTTACGTCAACTTCTTTATATATTGTTGCAAAACTAAAAGAGGAATTTTTGTGCAAGATTCTGAGAAAACTACACCAACCACTTGATTATGAGCCTCTCATTAAAGAGAATTGAGTACTGCTATACATAAGCTGCTAACTAAAATAACCTTTAGGAAGAAAATACTGTTGTAGCGATTTTTATTCTAATTCTGCATTGAAACCACATAAGAGTTATAGAGCATATAATACTAAAAGGCATGTAACCCACTATTTATAATTTATAAACTACATATCATAGGAAGAGCTCTGCCTTCATGTAAGAATTAATATTCATGATAGGATTTCATAAATAGTGAATTAGTCTGTCTATATATTATGCTACTTATATACTCTGTGTGTCATCCTATACAAATTCTTTTTATGTTGTGTACTAATAACACAACAACAATTGATGTCACAATTTTATGTGTACACACATTCTAT